>JAIFRP010000062.1:522697-532781 GCA_032403825.1 Odynerus spinipes | reverse complement strand
CTCTCTCTCTCTCTCTCTCTCTCTCGGTAAGTACGAGTCGATAATCGAATAAAGTTTCGTCGGTATCGAAAATCGATCCTCAAAAGAGAAACAGTTTTTGAATGTTTATGTTCGACTAAATGTAAATCTAACAACTAAGAATGTTTACTTATATTTGATTGATAGCACGCTTTATATAACATAATTTTTTGCACTTTTCTACCAATGAGTTAGGTATAGATGAATGTCACGCGACGAAACTCATCATATGTGTATTCTTTTGTTTTTTCACGGCTCCGTTCCAGCCTTCAAAAAGAAGCGATGTCAGAAACGTAGAAAAGGTTAAAGTTAAAACATTTCGCGTTATCTAGTAATCGATCGAAGAATCTTCGTATGCAATACACTTGATCAGCGATCGAAGAAAATAAAGAAACGCGTGGTGTGAAGGTGCCTTAAAACCCATTACCTCCACCTTCTCCCTGTAGTTTCTTATATTACTTTCACTGGAAGACTATCCTCGCAGTCGCTTAACACCTGTTCACAAAGGCAAGAAACGTTCATAAGTTTTCGCTCGATAGATTTCGAAAGGATGAAGAGCTTAATCGTAAGTGCAGAAGTGTTCTTATTTATTGACCGATTTCGCTAAAACAATAATAACAAATTTGCGCGGGAAATACGAAATTCGTCGCGATTCGATTGTGTTAATAATTACATGTATAGTGTACTCGTTCTATTTCGTTAGATTATGCTCGCTTCATTGACATCCTGTCTCGGCGATGTCTCCCACATTTTATCGGAACATTCAACGACAACGACCACCACATTACCACCACCACCACCGCAACCGTACAGATTTCGATACAAAGCTGGACGATTTCCAGGACACGTTGATCGAATGCACCAGGAATCCGGAGATGATTCTGGGACCATTTATGGTAAATGCTCGTAAATTCTTGAAACGCTTATATTCTACTCGCTTTCTTTTCAAATGGGTTTACTCTTCAGGATCGTACTCGTTCATCGATCCAAAACACAAAGTACGAAGAGTGGAATACATCGCCGACAAGAATGGATTTCATCCGTCGTTGATAAATTACGAGGACGCGCTTAAGCAGCCCGTTGATTCCGAAGCTGTGAAACTCGCGAAGGAAAGGCATTTTCATCTTTACGATAAATTAGTCGATGCTAATGCGCACGGAGTACCGATACACGTACCACAGGTAAGAAAATTCTATAAAAATATAATAATGTATATTGTAATTTTGTTAAATTCATTGCCACTATTAAAATGATTCTGTGATTACATATGTACGTTCACACACGTATGTATGTACACACAGTGAGATATCTTCGCGAGGATACGACCATGAAAATCTCGATCATACTAAGCGGCAGCTTTCACCTGATCGCGTACGTTCTTTTTCAGGATTCTGCCAGCGTGTCGAGAGCGAAAGATAAACATTTTGAACTCTACCGGAAGATCGCCGAGGAGCACGCAGCTATCGCGGCCCAAAGAGAAGCCGAACATGCAGCATTCGAAGCAACTTCTGTCGCCAATGATGTGAACGATCGTTCAGCCTACTAAAAACCTTTATGTCGAAGAAAGAAATGCATTTTATATTTTATTAACAATTTTAATTTTATAAATCTACTAATTTAAGAACGTAAAATAATACGTGCGATAATGAATTTCCTAGATTTTAACAGATAAAACGTCATTAGATAACGAACACAAATAGTTCTGCTCGTACAAGTTGTAATCGCGCGTTATTAAACACTAAAAACATGCGAGCAATGGAACAAAATGTCTTTTCGCGTGCCGGAAGCGTCGTTACATATTAAACGCGACCTGCTACAAGATAAACACAATAATTACACTAGGTTGGTATAAAAGTCTAGGCGTGCAAAAAAAGAACAGAATTGTCGTTGTTTGCACCTACGAAAAGATGAAATTCCGTGGCTTTCATTTACTGCTTTTCTCCATACTCTGCATTGCGGTACGATATTTTTAAGTTTTGTTATACCAACATGTATGCGATACTTCTCTCGCCGTTATACTTAATTCAATTTATCTATATGCAATCGTTCGAGAAACAGGGCGTTTCCTTATCATATCGTGCGATATCATGTGTGCGTGCTTATGCATATGTTTAATTTACGCGAAATGCGTAATCTAATGTTTATTAGTTCTTAATGAAATAATAACGGAAACAATCAAATTTATTAGTCTCTCTCTCTCTCTCTCTCACTATATATATATATGTCTATAATATTCTTAATAATCATAAGCCATTGACAAATGTGCGATGTATATTTATTTAGGTGGCTGCGAGTAGGAGTATCGGTTGTAATACAAATACTTTCTTGAATTCTAAAAGTATCGCGTGTAGAAGTGACTATGGTGGAACATATATGCAACCATGGGCAGGTGGAGGAGGAAATGCTGGAACCAGTACAAATGGAAGTGGAAATGAAGCAGGAGGTGGAGGTACAGCTGATGGTGCAACGGGAGCTATGTCTGCTATGGCTAATATGGCACCTGCTATGATGCGCACAGCGCAACAAGCTATGGGTGAAATTTTAGTTTGATTCTTTTCAAAATATTTCAGTTCTTCGTTTTAAACATAATTTTATTGTAGGTACAATAATGGACGCGATGTCAAATATGAATCCAATGGGATAAGTTGCTAATTTACCTGAAATTATTACACTTATGTTAGTATGAAGATCATTGTTAAGACAAATTTCTTGTTGAAAATAGTAGTAATATTAAATAATAAAATAATGATTAATAAAAACGATTATCTTAGTTCAAGCATTTCAAAATTCAATTTTTTATACAAATTTTCTATAATATGTACATCAACAGATACAGCTATTATTTAGTAATATTGGCAGTAACAAGAGGAACAATATTTTACAATTATAGATATGTACACATATTTTTATGTTAATTACAACTATATTTCAAGGAACAATGATACATATACAATATACATATGTGTATGTATTTTAGGAAATAATTCTGTAATAAATATGAAAAATTTAATAATATACATCCTTTCCTTATTTACATCGAGAACATATTTTTCTATGCATTGTATATGATTTATAATATTCTTATAAAATTTTTAACTATTTGAGTATTTGACAAATTTCTGTCTTAAGATGCATCTAGGAAAAATGGCAGATCATACAAATCTTATTTTATAATTTACTTTTATATAATTTTGAGAAAAAATATGTTACACAATTTATAAAGTGGCTAATCTTAATGCTACCTCTTTATATGCTATTTTTACATAATCTAAACATCTTGTAGACTTTTTAAAGCATGATTTATGTTATAAACACTGAATGTAGTATATACTTCCTAAATTGAAATTTCTATCTACATGTATATACTAGACAAATATATTAAATTATATACCATACGCGCGCGCGCGTGTGTGTATGTGTGTGTATATATATACTCTTACAAGAGACAAGACGTATTCTTTATTAAGTAGACCGTTCGATGTGTACTATAAATAATTTACTTCTTTAATAAATATGTAATATCTTTGTTCTGTTTTTGTAACATGATATCTGTTCTTTCTGCCTTATCCGTTATATTGTCAATTAAATCATTTTGCGTATCAATTTCTTCTGAAAGACCAATCGCTAAACCTTTTAATCGTGCAAGAGATCCACTCATTTCATCTAAATTTTTTTCTAGAACTTTTGTTATATTATTTGTAGATTTATTTATTCTTTGATCTTCGTCATCGTCTAAGAGACCTCTATGTTTCAGGGTTGGATGATTATTAGTCATATTAGTTTGCACTTGTTCTAACGTATTAGATAAAGTTGGCGAAGATGTAGATCCAAAACTCGTAGATTCTGGTAATTTACTCGATGGTACAGGTGCATCAAGTGATTTTCCACTAAGATAGTTTTTTAAACTACCAAAAACACTTTTTATACCCTGAATGTGTTTTTGACTAAATCTTAATGTACTGTTAATATCGTCCAATCTTTTTTCTGTCCTTTCCAATTGCTCTCTTTGTCTAATTAATTCCTAAAATGTAATTAACAAGCTGTATCCTTGAACTAATTGTGCGTTAGAAAATCTAATTTATAGCTTTTTATTTGGATTGCTAAACATTTATTTTCTTAAGGTAATCAATTAAAAATTAATATAAAAATTTTATAGCAATTTCATAATTTGTATAATTTTGACATATAGAAACCTCTGCTGTTGCTGCACCAATCTGCTCGGAGTCTCTCAAAAGAGAAATGGACCGTTCTGATGAATGAACAGTGCGTTCTTCTATTTCTTTCCTCCGTTGTATTAACTGCTGATGTTTAATTTCAAATTCATTATCAAAATTGTTGTAATAATTATATGATGAACCAGATGCCCTTGTTGGCGCACTGTTTAGAAACGTCTCGTCATCTATGTCGTCTTCTAATGCGAAAAAGGGATTCTTTGGATCGCTCAAATAATTTTGTCCTGCCATTTTATAGAATAACAAACAGGAATTGATAAATTATCTCGGAACTCGGTCCTGAGAACTTTGGTTGAGTCAATTGTCAACGTACACTACATTTACATACACCAACTCACAGATCTGGTATTTCTTAATACATATTTCCACGAACTAATAAGTTGAGCTAGTATTGACGTTGATTCAATTCCTGACCACGAGATGGCGAATAACAATGACACGAGTGCCTCTACTGTACGGAATATATTCATTGGCCTAAGTGTCAGTCAGTGATGCTAATGGTAAAATAAGTGTATGGAGTGAGAATAAGTTTTTAGATTTATTCTGTCATAAATAATAAATTTTTATTTAATCAGTATGGATTTATCGAAGCTTACAAACGAGAAGAAATTATATCTTTGTAAATGGTACTTCTATGGTACGTATTAACAAAATAGGTTATACTAGTAATATTAATAGCATGTATATAATGCTAATATTAGTGTATATTAACAAAATGAAATGTTAAGTTAGTGATGCATACGTAGTTATAAAATATAAAATTTTTATTATACAGCTGGATTTGCATTGCTTCCATTTCTTTGGGCTGTTAATGCAATTTGGTTTATAAGAGAAGCTTTTGTTGTGCCACCTTACGAGGAACAAAAACAAATCAAAAGATGTATGTATCGCAATATCTTTGTTAGATATAATTTATTCTAATAGATACATAATATTTTAGATGTAATATTTTCTGGCATTGGAGCTATCTTATGGATGGCTGCCCTTATAGCATGGATCATAACATTTCAGACACAAAGAGCAACATGGGGAGAATGTGCAGACTCTATTAGTTATATTATTCCTGTTGGCATTCCTTGATGATTTATTTTGTAAAAATTATTATTAATTTTCCAATCAAAGTACAGGAATTTGCTTACACACAACACAGCTATTGTAAAAATATACCATTTATTTTACATTAATAACCAGTAGTTAAATTAAAAGTAGATAATTTTATAATGTAATCATATATATTACAATTTTGTACAATGTATAATAATACGAAAAATCGGTTTTACAAGTACATACACAGTATATCATTCACATTTACACAAAATTACTGATATTCTTTTTTTTAGAGCATATTCATACAGCTCTTCGTCTTTGTGCATACAATCGTATGTCTTTATATACTAATCTCGATAGGCACTGAAATGCAACAAAATATAATTAATATATACATATATATATATACACACACACACAAACACAAATATTTGTACACGTTTATAGGATTTACTTACAAGTAAAGCTAACATGTCTGCAAACATGAGCATATAAAATACATTATGCCATCCTGCCCATCTTGATACAAATCCTGCTAATAGTGGACCAACTGCAGCACCAATGCTGCCTGTTCCATCAATAATGGCAGTGACCGTTGCTAAGGCTCTAGAATTTTCTCCTAAGCTCGGATGAGTTCCTAATTCAGCAGATACTGCAGTTGTTATTAAAGCATATGGTCCATTAACTAATAGTCCTGCTATTAGTAATAATACTATATTGACACCTAGATTAGCACTTCCCAAATAATCATAAAGAAATAACTGGAAATAAAAAATTTATTGTCAGTATGGCAACTTAATATTATTTAGAAATTATCTTAACACAAGAAAAAAACATTACTGTTGGAATTGCAAGGTGAAGCATTACAGCACAAGTTAAAGCACTCATGCCACTGTAATCAGAGAAAACACCAGCGGCTATAGCACCTAAAATACCTCCTACATCAAATAATGTTGATAAATCTGCGCTTAATGTTGCACTGTATGTACCTAAAAAATATAAATAGGAATAATGATATTTAAGTTATCTATAATTTTCATAAAAATAAAGATATTAGAATTCATGATATTTTACTAATTGCTTTTACTAACTTGAAGCTGCAATATATAGTGGCAACCAGTAAAGGAATGTGTAGCTTACAAGTTTTGCGAAAAATAATGAAAAGGAATATTCAAGAACACCAGGTATACTCATGGCTCCAACAAATCCAATAGCATTCTCTCTTCCACCATTGTGTGAACGCCTATTTGTTGATAACATCGGACTTGTTTCAGATCTCAAGTTTGCTACATCCTTTTAAAATAAAAATCTATATTACACTTATCTATCAAATTAAGTACAATATCGTGTAATAGTTTACTGTTAATATATTTGTTATTAACTACAATGTCACTAAAGATATACATGCACTTACGTTAGCAGCAATTTGCTCACGGTAGACACAGCGATAGATGACACGCTAGGTAGAGGAAATGGGTTATTTTTAGTGGGCATATGACGAATGCATAAATTATATGAATTACAAACACCACAAAATTACTTGTTACTCTGCAATTCTACAAAATAGACTAATACATGAAGAATAGATAAGAAAATTAATAGCAGTAATGTTTCTAAATATAAAGAAAACACTGATAATAGTCATGCTTGTATCTTATTTATCAACATGCTATTGTCTTTAGTTAGATGGAGTACAAGACATATTTTTATTATTGTGCAGAACTTCTACAAAACTTATTACTAAACGCAATGTTATATTATTATTGACTAAAGTTAGACTGGCACTGTTCTATGCAATATGCACTACTCGTCATAGTATTAAGACATTGCTGTATAATATTATGTCACTATTATCAAGAACTTACATCTTCCCCAGTAGTATGAGATTCTTCGCCATCTCCAGTGCTATCTTCGTCTGAACTATTGGTTACATCTAGTTTTCTGTATCCAAGTGAGCTCGGAGGAGTACATCCCACATCCATAGGTGTAGGTGCTAAGAATAAAAAGATTATAAATCCTGCCAACCCCATTATAGCTCCTGGTACCATGAAACTCAAACCCCAATCAGATTCAACGAATTCAGCTGCAACTAAACTGCCCAATATATTTCCTAAGGATGTATGAGAATTCCATATCCCAAAAATTAAACCTCGTTTTCCTTTTCCAAACCAGTTACCTACAACTGTTACCACACCTGGCCAACCCGAAGTTTGAAACACTCCACCTGCAGCCTAGAAGAAATTACATAAAATTATTACAAAATGTTACCCTTATCAAATTTTTAATTTATACAATATTAATTAATACCAACCTGTACCAAAACAAAATACCATAGATTGTGTATTTGGTATGATCTGGCAATTCCAAATAAATAACAAGAAATACCCGATGCTAACATGCCAAAGCAAAGAAAATAACGGAGGTTCACACGTTCAGCAATAACTCCACTACATGAAAAAGTGAAAAGTTAATCTTAACGCAACCTTTTTAATGTTATAACGATTAATAAGCTCACTTCAAACTGTCACCTGAGGAACATGGCAGCTGCATATGCAAACAAAAATGCTGAATCTAACATTCCGAGTAATGCTGGAGCATCTGGAGTATCTATTCAAATAAAATAAAAAATAAATTTCGATACCTCTCACATCATTAAAATAATGCAAATACATTTGTATTACCAAATGGAGCCCAATCACACCACGTATCTCTGTTGGTATCATTGATTATAATATCAGGTGGTGGTGATAAACCGCTACAATTGAGACTTAGTACATTTTTTACAACTGATATAGGTTTTCTTGTCATATGGTAACAGGTATATGCTATGTACGTAAGAGCTAATATGCCTCCTTGATGCCATGCAAATCGATTAATACGACGATGAGGACAACATTTGGATGTTATATGTTCAATCAATTGTAAACCCCATGGGGCATCTCTCATTGGGATTGTCATATTTAAATGCTCTTAGTTTTCTAATCCGGTTGATACTGCTTATATATCTTTTGATATGGGTCCACACTTACTTGTTTAATTTGTTGTCAATTATTAAGTTACGTGTAACGATAGATATGGTACCTATATGTGCAATTTTGTAGAGGTACAGCAAAATTTATGAATTTGCACAGATATTTTCTAATGTAAAACATGGAGTATTCAAAATCAAGCTATTAGAACATCCTGTCATAAAACCTCACATAATTCAAGTATTTTTATCTGCTCTTTGTGAGGAAGATAAAATAAGAATGAAAATAGAATGAATTTGATAAAAAGAATATATAAATCACAATATGAGTCATAACCTACAATAAAGAAAATAAATATTATCTCATAGTATAAATACATAGATATAATTAATATACATAGTAACTACTACTTACATTACATAAACTAAGAGCTGTAACTATAAAATATACTTGACACAGTTTCTTAACATTAAATGGAATGTTTACTACCCTGAGTGACAAAGTGACAACTGGTCAAACATGGAGAGACATGAAGCATGCTTCAAGAAAGCAGTCGCCCTTTGTTGGCTTATCTAATATTGCATTCAGGAAATAGCGTTCAAACCTCAACAAGTTCTTGCAGTGGCGCGAATTTTGAATAAGAATAGACAAAGGATTTTTTGAATTGCAATGGTATGCCTTCACCATTATCTTTTTACATTAAATAAATATATATATATATATATATAATCAATTTGGACAATCGTAACGAAGTAAAAATACTAATTTGTATAATATTTCAGATAAATAAAGAAGTCGGCTCTTGTAAACATAAACAGGAAGACTGCCTCTTCCATCTGTTTTTGATGTAAACACTCATAACGCGGTAAAACGTAATTTTTCATATAGATCCCTCTGAAGCAACAAGTTGATGATAATATGCTTAATGACGAGTGTACATCTATTCTTCAATGGCATCCAGAGATGGTACTTACCTCAATGTGTCCGGTTACGTGGCAAGGCTTTCTAATAATTCCACATCAGGCGAATGCCGTGGAAAAAGAAAGAATTAGGTTGAAAGTGACCTTACCAGATTACCCATTGTTACACAATGCAGAGCTTAATTTTGGAAAAAGTTTTGTCTTTCTGCGGAGCAGAATGTTTACTAAAAGTATAAATGATTTAATTCAGAAAGCTTCTTCAATATCATCTTTCTTAAGATCATTGCAATTACTTATTGTGAGTTTCATTTTTACGTTAATGTTTATCATTTATTACAGTCATGATTAATTAATGTTACAATTTTATATAGAGCAAATTTATAAGCAAATTAGATAAAGAATACAATGAACCTATTGATATATCGCTAATAGCCATGCTTCAAGACTTAAGAGATACTTTTGAGTCTTACTCTGTAAGTTTTAAAATACCAAAATATGAATATTGAATATAATCTTAAGATACCAATGTTAAATTATTCTTTTAAGGATATTCAGCTGTCATCCAACAATTCTTTAAATATAATAAAACTATCATTGAGAAACATTAACATTGTATTAGAAAGGTCTAGTAGCAGTACCATTCTATGGAAAGTAATATACAGTGATTTACCAGAGATACCCGTCTTAGGATCTTTTAACCAAAGTATATCTTCTCTAAGTACTATGATGAATAAATTTAAACAACAAGTAGAAATATTTGATGAGACATGGAAAATCCTATCAGAAATCGATAAGTAAATTTATATTTATATTAATATATAATAAATTTTATTACAACCAAATTTATATTAACCTTTCTTAATATTATTTTTTGCAGCAATTGCTGGGTAATAGATCC
>JAIFRP010000062.1:506535-522685 GCA_032403825.1 Odynerus spinipes | reverse complement strand
ACAAAAGGATATTGTTTCTGAAAATATACATGTATGTATTATAAATATAATTTATATAATATTATAGTAATTTAGTTATATTAATTATTTTAATATTACAGACCTGGAATCCAGAAAATAACATATTAGAAAACTTACTTACTTTGTTAAATATATCAAAGTTTCCTCAAAAACAAGAACAACATAATAATGTCAATGATAAAAATTGCATTGTCATGGACGAAGAATGTTGTATTTGCTTTTCTTTAGAATCAGATAAGGAACATATACCAGAAAAGATTTGTAATAATGTTAAATGTAGAAGACACTTTCATACGCAATGCTTGTTAGAGGTATGTAACATTTTTCTCCAAAGTATACAAAATTTTTGAACGAATTTATTAAATACATATGATTATTTCAGTGGTTACAAGCAGTACCTGGGAATCAAGTTATATTTGGTCACATATATGGTACCTGTCCTAACTGCGAAGAAAGTATATCGTGTACGATAAATTGATTTAATGTTTCATAACTAATTGAAACAACGAAGACAAATTTTATCATTTAAAAACATGTATATGAGAGTAATTATTTTCTAGTGACCATTGTTCAACAGATCGATTGAATTCATCAGTACCACATATTAAAACTAATGTTGTTTCTGATTTACCGGACTGTAGATAATTATAAACTGATTGTTTATTTATGCGCTCCTTTTCAATATTAATACCATGAATACTTTGATTGCTATCTAAAAAAATGATTGGCTATTGAATATCAGTATGTTTTTAAGATATTATAGATACACTTAAAAATTACCTGAAATTAAGTTTTCTGATATATGCAATGTGCATGTAAAATTCCAATAATCTGATAAATTTCGTAATTCTTTTTTTAGAGGTACACATAAGATCGACCGAAAACCAGCAATGAAATTTATTTTGGTTTCTTCTATTTCATTTTCAACTATAGCTTTAGCTAAAGGATAAACAGCTGCAATTCCGGAGCCAATAGAAAACATAATAATCTGCTGAAAGCTTTAATTAAATCAATAAATATAATATAGCTTTTATAGCTTTTATAACACTTAAAGATTACACACCTGTTGCAGTTATATCTAAAGTCTCCGTACGGTCCTCGGACCTTAAATTCATCATTTCTTTTTGCATTATTTAATAACTGACTAAATTTACCTAATGGATATACTTTTACTAAAAGAAGCAAACTTATATTTGACCAAGAAATAGGCGTGTAAGGTCTTGATAAATTACCGGAGCATAATATGATATATTGACCAGGAGCCATTTGTAAACACCTATTATTTTTTCTATTACCTTTCATGTAAAACATGTAAAAATGAATAAAGTAAGACTCATAATGATGTTTATATAAAAAGCTTAAATTAAATTACCTTTATATTCTAATTGTACAAAAACATAATCTTTGCAATGTTTATACACATCGCTAACTATAAAGGTATCAAAAGAAATTTGAGATATTAGATTTTTAATTGGTGCTACATTTGTATTATTCTTTCTTCTTTCTTCCCATTCTTTTAATAATTTTTTTTGAACATCTAAAATACAAGGATTGCAACCACTGCCGCAACAACTTTCTGCGGGAGGGGTTTCAGGTCGGCTGTCATAATAATCTTCATCTTTCTCAGAAATCATACTTGATAAAATACTTTTACTTCTTCTTTATCGACAATAATATAGTGTAATAAACATTTTTTTATCCTTTAATAAAGTATAACCTTTTTATATTTTTAGAAGTAAAACAAAGACATGTGTAATAATAAAAACTATTATGTCTCAAATGTACAACGTTATTATGCAAAAGTTACAAAACGTAATCTAATATTGCTATTGTGTAATTCGCATGAAATTATCACTATCTATTGTAACGTCATAGTTATTGTGACACCCTCTATCGTTGCACTAAAAAACTGATCGATCAGCTGTCAAATTACATTCATGATTTTGTGTGCAAAATAACGATTGTCATGAGTCGTGACAGTTTTTTTAACAGACGCGTCCCTTTTGTGGAAATCGTGATAGCATATGTACGTACGTAGATATGTATATACAATACACAATCTTTATGGCAATATGACGTCCGTTCGGACGCGAATCACATAAAGGAACAATTAAACATAATTTAAGTTGCGCGTAACTACGTTGCTGAGATTATCAGATATGAACAATTATTTCCGCGATGTCATGCGGACTACACCTATTCTGATATTACTATCAATTGTATACTATATACGTATAGTATAACGATTAAAATAGGAAATTAAATTAGTTCACAAAGCAAAATATAAAATTTAAAAAAATATGGCAATTGTTATAAAATGGCAACGTTATTTATCAATCCAACCACCGTTAATGCTGTTGATATTTGCGCTGTCAGTGACAGGTAATTAAAGTCAAGTCATTGTTTTGATTTATACTTAATCTTTTTAACAGTTAACAAAGAAATTTTCTTTTTCAGGTACCATCTTAGCAGACATAACAGTATACCGCACGTGTACGACACTGCTAGGCATAAATCAGACAGAATGTTCAATATTACATCAAAATGGAAGCAGTAAAGAAGCACTTAGAATAGACGCATTAGTACAACCACAAGTAAGTCTAATGTCTATGTCTAAATCACTCATTCAAAGCCTTTTGCCTGCTTTTTTGTCCTTTTTTGTGGGACCATGGAGTGATAAGTACGGAAGAAAACCTCTTTTGTTAGCAGGATATATTGGTAAAGGAACAAATAAAACTAATAGTTGGTATAATAATTTGTTCAACGTATAAGTCAAATGGTGTCTTTATATTATAGGTCAGTCAATAACTTATTGCCTTCTCTTATTAATGACTATTTGGGATATCAATCCTTGGTACTTCTTGATAGCCTACGTGCCCTCTGCGTGCCTCGGTGGATTTTGTATAATCATATTAGCTTCGTTTTGTTATATTTCTGATATCAGTGTTGAAAATGATAGAGCATGGCATTTAGCTTACTTACAAATTTCAATTTCATTTGGATTTATGTTAGGTATTTTTACTGGCCCTCTCGTATATAAACAATATGGATATGTAAGTGTGTTCAGTTTGGCAGCTATGTGCGTGGTGGTTGCAGGGCTATATGTATTACTCTTTGTACCTGAAACAGTACAATCTACTTCACGGGTAAGTAATGAAGATGATGTAGTTTAATATTATAATTATGCAATTAAATATACTATAGTATAGCATGAAAAATTATACATATATATGTATATATATGTATATATATGTATATGTGTATATATATATATACACATTTTAGGTAATGTGGACTACTTTATTCGATATAAATCATGTAAAAGATCTTTTTAGTACCTGTACTAAGAAAAGAGATGGCTTTGATCGATGTATTGTTTGGTGTTGCATGGCATATCTTGTTTTAAATGTTTTGATAATGGAGGGTAGTATATCGGTTGCATATTTATTTAGCAATGCAAGGCTCGGTTGGGATGTAGGTCAGTTTTCTACCTATATGGTTGCTAATATAGGATTAGGTATGATAGGAACTTTAATTGGAGTCAAAATATTCGGCTCTTTGGCAGGTACTAAATATTTTAAATATTTTTTTTATATGATAACTTATAATATGTATTAATAATTTAACATAACATTGTTAAACATTTGTTCATAGGTTTTTCAGAAATTTGTTTAGCTATATTAGCTTCTGTTTCATCTTTAACCGGCGCTTTGGTGCAAGCTTTTACATGGCTATCTTGGCACATGTATTTAGCTGTAATTATATCTATGTTTGGGGATATTTCTGGACCAGCACTTCGCGCAATTTTATCTAAGTCAGTTCCACCTTCTGATACAGGTAATACAAATTGTAGTTTAATCTTTGCTTCCTACTTAAATTTATTCATTTTTAATTGATTACCTTTGTGAAATATTTGTATAGGTAAAGTTTTTTCATTAATTGTATCTATGGAAACAATTATGCCAGTTGGTGCTACATCCTTATATGCAATGGTTTTTTCCCATTATTTGCCTCCAATATACCCTTCTCCTGTGTGGTTAGTATCATCTATTCTTTTTTTTATAATGGTAATATTACTGATATGCGTACAGATACGCATTATAAAGACGAATACGTCACAATACAGAGTCTTGTTGCAAGACAGCGAATAACATATTTTTAACTACTTTGTACAACACACAATGGTGACTACGACAATCTGTGATTATTGATATTTGGTCGCTATAATTATATTACTTAATGCATATATTAGTATAAAATAAATGGTGACTATTTTACAAATGTATATAATATATATGTATACATTAAACAATTTTGTTTTTGTATGGAATCATCTTTATTTACTCTTTTTTTTATCTTACTTAATAGGATATAAGAAATATCTTGCCATAAAAGTTATACATTCATTTTTTGTTTTGCTTTTAATACTCTGATACATATGGTACAGTACCAACTTATTACAATTCATCAAAGTAATCAACATGATCACCAGATTTATATTTATGATTTTTCAAAACTTCCACAAGTCGATTAACTGTTTGCTCTGTTGTTAGAACTGTTTTATTTATTGTCATTTCAGTCAATTGTTTTTTTAATTCTTCATTAGCTACTTCTTTGCAAAGATGGTGTAACATGTCAGTATCAACAGGACCAGGTGAGTAATTCAGTACATCTATTTCAGGATTCTCTAAGGCAAATACCTACACAAAAATGATCTTTTAAGAAAAAAAGTAATTACAATACATACTTGATAAAGACATAAAAGTTTACTACCTTGAAAAACATTTCCTTTGCTGCTTTTACAGTAGAATAGTATCCAGATGCTATTTGTGGTTGTATAGCAAATAAAGAGGTGATATTGATAATCAATTTTTTAATATTAGTTTGATCATTAAATATCTCCATGATTACTCCATTTAGTATAATAGGTATAAACAAATTTAGGTCATAATACTTCCTCCATATGTCTATATCTGTCATATCTTTCGTCTGTTTGGAAACATCACCAATTGAACCAACATTATGTACAACGATAACTCGATCAAATTCTTTTGGGTTAGTTTCTTTCAAAGATGATAATATAACTCCTAAAAAATATATAATTATAAAATACCATTTTTATTTCAAGAATCATGGTTAGATTTATATTCTTACTTTTTAGATCATCTTTTGTGGCTGCTCCTAAATCAATACTTTTACAATCAACGACCAAATCAGAAGGTAATTTTGAGACTGTTTCTTGTAAAGCCTTTAAGTTTCTTGCTAATAAAAGTACATGCGACCCCTTTTCCAGTAATGGAGCAAACGTTATTGCTATTTGTTTACCAATTCCTTGACTAGCACCAGTAATTAGTAAAAAAGTTTTGCCTGACAATGCTGGAATAGACATTTTTTTAATAAAGAATATATGTATTTATTTATTTATTTTTATCACTCGTTCCTTTATCAGACTTTGACAAATGTATTGATTCTTCTACAGTTTCTTGCTCTTCAGCAGCTTCTGTAACTACTTGAAGTACATCAGCTTTCAGAAGATGAACCAATTCACTTGCTGTCAATGCCTAAACCATTAATATAATTATTGTTAAAAATCTTTCAATTACTCTGAAATGATAACAGAGATTTAAAACGTAGAAATCTAACTACCTGTAAGTGAGGAACTATATGACGTATCAAAGGATTTGAAACCAACTCTGCTTCTTCTTCTGATTCAAAATTATGTTCAGAAGTTATCAAGCGTGCAATGCACTCTTCTCTTGCTACAGACAAAGAGCTTACAAGATCTTTTTTTGAAGTACTTTTTTGAAGAATCTTTAACCTAGAATCTATAATAAATGTTACTTAATGTCATTATACACTAAAAAATACAGTAACTAAGCTGGTGAGTAATTAATGAGAATGCAAAATAAAGATGTCATTTTCCTTGAAAAGGTAATTAGCTTTAATACGTCCTCTTAAAGAAAGAACTTACAGAGTTTTTGCAAATATTGTTCGGAATCCAATAATTTTTCGTGTTGAAATGTGTCTTTTTCCACGAAGGAATCCTCGAAACAATTTTCACATTCGGTATCCTCTAGGTTTAGGCTTTCCACACCCGTTCTGGACCACGGATCATTTATGTCTGTCTTCATATTTTACCTTGTAATTCTCTTCCTCCGACAAACCACTATTTCTTGCTCTTTTCTTCCTTTATTTTCACGATATTCTTACTCACAATCGCTCCTTCCCCGATAACCTTTCACTTTAACTATTGGTACAGCAAATTCAAGATTCCTCCTACTCTTAACATGTATCACCAATCATGTCAAAGCTATGGCGTGGTGAGTAATTAAAAAACTTTGTATTATTTATTTTACCTTGCAAGATTGATGCAACTAGGACTCTATTTTGTATTTTTTCTAATCGGTATCCACATTACGGACGTAAATATCACTCTATGGTTATATAAACTACTACTTCTTTACAATTCTAAGTAATTCTTTCGTGCGCATGCGATACGAGTAACTTAGAACGTTATTTATAATTTAAAAAGTGACCACTTTAAAATAAAATGCAGGAAAAATGTGAAACGATATGTACAAAAATATTATTTACTTTATTACAGAAGATAAGCACTTAATATTATTAATTATAATATATGTAGGCTCTTCAGTCTAATATTCTTCGTTACACTTGCACTATTTGTTAAATATGTTACACATATAACGTGCATTAATAATGACAATTAGGTATGATACTATTTACAGTGAAAATTTGTAATGAATGAGAAATACTATAAAAATTGTACAGTAGCTTAGTAAAGTAATGCCTGTATCAAATGCATGTTAAATATGTTGCACATTTAACATACAACGGTTGTATAATTCTATTTGCGAGTGATAGTTTCAACCTTCACTTGCAAAAGTATTTAAAAATTATATGCATAAATTATCATAATTGTGATAAATCATGTGTAAATATGAAAATATACAAAAGTTACACCATAGGTATAAGTGCTTATCAACAAAGTCCCAGATAGTTTGAAAAGTTTTAAAATAGTAAAAGTATTCAGTCGGGTCAATAATAAGTTTCTAACTAAGCAATTAAGAAATCTTAATTGGTAACTACCTAGTTAATAACTTATTATTAAGATAGCTGCAACATTATATCACTTTTGAATTGTATTTGAAGAAGTCAACTGTTAAAAAAGATATCAAAAATCGTACTATCTTAATGTCTCATTATGTTCAAATACATGTTATGCATTTATCATATCCATACACTTTTGATTATTATGAACAATGTGTACTGTGATGCCCAGAAACAATGTTGCTATTACACATTTTACAGTTCTTTTACTACTTCTATTTTGATGGTTTGAAAATACTAAACAAACAAATTAGCAATTGTTGTTAATGAACACCAATGACACACATGTATATATCCATTATAATTTCTGTAACTATATGTATACCTTTATAATAGTATAAAATACAATCAAGAACATTTAGTACATACATGCATATGGTTTAGCAATTTTTAGTACTAATCATATATATTAAATGAGTAAAGAATGATAGGACCCATGAGAACGAATACTAAATCAGATAGTACATCGTATAGAAATTGTCATTGACTTCATCGAGTATTGTAAAAATACTGATGATAACATTGTTAGATAAACAAATTTGTTTAAGACCTCTTAAAGCATCTTCTTAAAATCTTCCGTATAGTACATGTTCAATATCGTTTAGAAGCCATTATTACATGGTATCCCTGCTATAGTGCAAATACGACCAATATATTGTACATTTAGGCATATATGGATCTGCAGTTTTTTGATCTATAATCACAGACAGAATGTGAGCCTAGTGCTGTATACGTGTAATTGATTATTTTGAAACAAATAAAAATCGGTTTAATTTTATATGAATTGGATTAAAATTTATATAAAAAAAAGAGCTTATAAAATTGTCTAAAATATTAATTGCTATGCGCAAGTAAGGTACTCTGAGGCACTGTTACAAGAATTCGCCAAATATTTATCTAATTTTTTCTGCATCTATGAGGATGTAGCACAAGCGTAGCTATATTGTGTAAAAACTCGTAATACTATAAATTATTTGTATCGTTTTTTTCATCGATACTGTCTACTAAATATTAACAACATACATTGTCTATAACACGGATGAAACATGCTATAGTCGAACCTGGATACAAAATATATCGATCACACTTTTGGTCTAATCTGTCTGCCGAACTTGCTATATGTTTTAACAAAATTGTAATTCCCAGAATTACAGCAATTCCTAAGGAGTACACTATTATCGTATCAAATAATAACAACTTCGTATATCTTTAATAGGATGTTTCTTACGATATCCTAATCAATAATGATCATCATGGTTGACTCTTGCATATAATTCAATGCAAATATGGTTCGCGCAAAAAATGTTCGTTACGAGTAATTTATACTGTATATACTAAAAACATGTGGTTTCTTTATGCATAGATCAATATTTTTTTTTAACGATATCTAAAATTAAACGTGATGTCGATTTTTTTGTGATGTTTCGAACATAGTTCGATACAATAAAACTGGTAATTATTCCAGTACACCATTGTATCAAGTTTTTCAAATAATTATAAATAAAACGAGAGCGAGATAATCTTCAATTTCTATCTTATGCAGTACAATATAAACGATGCAATGATCATAACGGTTTGAGTGTACTGAATCTTACAAGTAATTAAAACAATGTTAAAGAATTACAGATATAAAATCACAACCAGCGAGCTGCCAATTACACCCTAACAACAAAAATAGAATTAATATTATAATAAATTATGCCGCAATGGGCTTGAGGAATTATTCCGGAACAATCGTGCGTAGTTTCAACGGTCGGGTTACAAACTAAAAGATATTTATAACGATACCGTTAAATCCACAGACGATGGTTTCTACAGCAAGGCAGCTTATGCTTACGATCACAGAGGCATTCTAGAGAGTCTTATGAATAAAATCTACGCATCGTTCGACTGCGGTCTTTCTAGGCAACATAACCATCTACGCCATAACGATGGAGGTTTTCTGCGTCTGCACAATATTCCAGCACCTCCTCGCCTTGCACTGAGAGCACTAACGATCGCTTGATCGAAGGCCTCTTTTAAGTCGTGTTGTGTTAACGCAGACGTTTCTACATAACTTACTGCACCTAATCTTTGAGCTAACTGATGACCTTGAGCAGTCGTAATTGGAGCTTGACCGTATCTAGCTAACTGTAGCATCAAACGTACGTCTGATCTTAGGTCACTTTTTGTTCCTACCTAAAAAGCAAAAAACAATGCTTAATCAAAGTTCTTGTTGCAGGATACAATCGATAGTTTAGTTTTACTTACTAAAATTATTGGAGCATTTGGGCAGTATTTCCGAACTTCGTTGATCCACCATGACGCGACGCTATGGTACGAAGATGGGCATACAACGCTAAAGCATACTAAAAATACATCCGTTTCTGGGTAGCACAGCGACCTCAAAGGATCAAAGTCGTCTTGTCCTGCGGTGTCGCAAAGTTGAACATTTACAGGTTGCCCATCGACATTAACGACGACTGCGAATAATATGAATTTATAGACAATACCATTACTTACAACTCGAACGATATATATGTTACATTAAAATTATGCGTTGTCATGTTTCTTCAATGTCTTGGCAAGATTACAAATCTATCTGGTCATGGTTAAAATTATTTCTATTAGAAGTAACAACATCTTAAATATACTACAAAAGTTCATAAATTAATAAAAATTTGGAAAATTGAAAATTAAAGTACACACATTTTCGCGTACACAAAGGAAACATTCAATCATTCATGACGATGTCATCGATCTATTACCACACGACATAATGACCAAATTTGAAGTCGAAGATTATCGCGAATCTATCGAACTATCTCTTCGCGTTGTTTATCAATTATCAACGAAGATAGATAGATAAGCTTGCTCGAGAGTGCGTCATTAAAAATATCGAAACGTCGATCTCTATAATCGTTGATGCGTAGAGATCAGAAAATATTCAAACGAAATCTCGCCCGCGTTTTCTCTCACGTTCCACTTCGGCGATGTTACGTGAGCGCCAAACCTCTAAACGATTCGTGGAAAGGCTAAGGAAGGAAAAAAGTGAAGAAAGAGAGATAGACCGAAGATCTTTTTCTTTCTTTCCCTTACGATTAGCGCACCTTTGTAATTATCAAAAGCGGTGGGTACGTATTCGCCAGGAAATCCATTCGTCGAGTACGAGACGACCAAGCTGGTCTTCCCAACAGCACCGTCGCCCACCAGGACCACCTTGATCCTCCGATCGTGAGGGATACCACCAGCGGTATCGTTGCTACTCCCATTCGAATTTTGATTCTGTCCGTTCCCCGTAACTCGTTTCACCTGCATCTGCATCATCTGGCCGCCCTTCAGCAACGGTTTCGTCCAGTTCGCATGCGACGACGGTGGCATTGTTTCACTCTGTATTCTCCCGCACCCGCGGGCCTTCGTATGCGCGTAAAAACCACCTTAGAGAATATTATTATAACCTTCGAGCTTGCAAGGAGAGACAAAGCCAAGTGCTTTTTAAGAAAAGCGCGATAAAACGCGACACGCGCCCGTCCTGCGAATCGCGTCCTATCGCACCGTACGTTTCCAGACTGAGATCAATTTTTACCGGAACGAGATGCCTCGGTACTTCGGTACACTCGACGTTCTCCACATTTTTCGACGCTCGAGCAACCTGCGCCGCCAGACCAACGACGTACTCGTTCGACCGTACTGTGATGTCTTGCTGGAACTGGTGCTCGCTAATGGCACTGTTGCTGCTGCTGCTGCTGCTGCTGCTGTTGCTGTTGCTGGTGCTGGTGCTGCTGGTGGGGATAGCTCCTCGGCTACCTTCTGTGCCGCATATACACGAGTATACATGTATGTGTGTGTTTTTATAATATCCCGACTCTTCTTTGCTTCTCGGTATGTGTATGTTGTATATATGAACTTGTGTAGGTGTCGTGTACGTGTACTTCACAAACCCGTATACACGAACAGGTAGTTCACGACGGAAAACAATGGATACTGGTCGTTGACGGACCGAGTGAAAAAGAGGAAGAAATTTATCCACCTGCCGCGCCGCGGAGCCACCTGTTACTAGTTGCCTTCTCGTGCCCGCATCAGCTGCTCTCGCACGCTCCTGACTTGTCTCGTTTTTTTTGCGTGTGCGAGCAGTGTGTGAACGGACCAGGTACGACCCTTGCTCATGTTTCCTATCTTTTTCTCACGCTTTGTCGTAATGCATTCCAGAGAGATAGAGAGCGTGAGAGAGAGAGAGAGAGAGAGAGAGAGAGAGAGAGAGAGAGAGTGAGTGAGTGAGGGAGGGAGGGAGGAGAAGAAGGACAAAGCGCACCGAATGGTATTCGCGCGTGTCAAGCCACGCACGCAGCCGCAGTCGTGTTCGTTTGTGGCGCGCCATCGGACCTTCTTTAGCGTGATTTCTAAAATTTCTAAATTTGTATTATTTGATTATTCATTTTCTTTCACTTGAGCTACAGAACGAATATGCGTATAGAACGTAGCGTGTCCTTGCGTTTGTGATTACTCAAAGCCGGCTGGTAACATAACCTATAAAGAATAATTGCTATTTTGCTACCTGAAATATGTCCTTTTATAGAAGCCTACGAGCCTTTCAGAATGGAAAGTAAATATTTAAAAGTTAGGATAACAATTTTTAGAATTTAACGACAGTTGTCAAAGTGTTATTGTTTATTGAATTTAGGGGAGAATATAGCTGGACCATGTGTTCCAAAAACATAATACAACTGACAGGAGGGCGAAAGTTTTTGAAGACTATGTCGGGTACAACCTCCAAACAATTTGAGATAAATTCTAAAGCGTCTCTCATACGAAGATGGAAGTTAGCTGTACCCATAGGAATAGGTGTTTCACTCATCGCGTTACTCCAATGGAAGCATCTTAGGAAATACCGTCATATTGAAAAAGAAACACAAGGACTGCTAAACGATTTTATAGTATGAATGTATAATACATTTTTATTGTTATTTAATTGAAATTTTTATTTATATAAACCAAGATTTATTTTACACAAAGGTAAATTGCTATTGCTGTCTTCCATTAAGAATAACTAGTAGGATATGGGGGTGGATAGCGAACAGAGAAGTACCTGTTAATTTAAGAACAAGCGTATATGGATTCTATGCAAAAACTTTCCACGCAAACTTGGAAGAAATTGCAAACGACTTGGCAGAATTTCCTACTTTAGTAGATTTTTTTGTAAGACCGCTCAAGGAAGGAGTACGACCCATCGATAAGAATGCAGCTATGGTAATAATTTATAATAATTCATTTTCACCTTTGTATTAAAATCATATATCGCATATAAATTTTTTATTTTTCTTGGATATAGGTTTCTCCTGCAGATGGTACGGTGCTCCATTTTGGACCAGTAACGTCTTGTCGCGTGGAACAGGTAAAAGGCGTGACTTATGATCTTAGGCATTTTTTGGGAGACATAGATCAAGTCGAAGCTGAGAAGCGAAAGTACACGGATGAAGAGAATAAAAGATACGTGAAGAGTCTGTTAAAAAATCCAGACTCAAATCAATTATACCAATTAACGGTTTACTTAGCGCCAGGCGATTACCATCGTTTCCATAGTCCAACCGACTGGGAGATAGAATCTCGAAGACACTTTCAAGGTACTTACCTTATTTATTTGAAAAAAAGTCTAATAAAAAGTATTATATTTGTTCAAAATTTTCATAGGAAAATTACTTAGCGTCAATCCAAGAATAGTCAGCTTTTTGCCCGACCTATTTTCACTGAACGAGCGTGTGGTATACATTGGAAAGTGGGCAGAAGGTTTTATGGCTTATGCTGCGGTAGGAGCTACTAATGTTGGTTCTATAAGAATTTACTCTGATAAAGCATTAATGACCAATAAAATTATGTGGCCAAAGATGCAACGTTGGGAAGACGCGAACTTAGGTTGTATCCGTTTATACAAAGGACAGTTATTCGGTGAATTCAGGATGGGCTCTACAATTGTACTCCTTTTTGAAGCATCAAAAGACTTTCGTTTTTCTTTAAAATTAGGACAGACGGTAAAGGTTGGTCATGCATTAACCGAATGTACCGAGAAGTCAGATGAAAAATATTTGTCTCAAAGTTTATGACAATTGACGGGAACGATCATTTTTTCCGTTAGATAGAATTTATCAGATATTTATATAAGTTATATTATATATACATATATGTATATACGTATAAATTGCGAAGTGTAAAGATTTCTATCTCGTAATGACTACACGTTTATAACGTATACAAATCTTTCAGTCGTTCGCTGGTCGTTTCCTATGTCTACTGTGATATGATTTTAATAGAGAGATGTCTCGTGTTGGTATCGTCATTACTCACAGATGTATATACTCTATACAATCCTGTAATTATGTATAAATAAACGTGTGATCGTTTTTATGAATATTTAATGAAAACTGCAATTCGAGCATTTGACTTGTTTACTTTCGAATCGATTCCAAAAGATCGCTTTTCTCATCAGTTTGATAAACCATCTTGAACTAGGTTTTCGCGAGCACAGTGCGCGACCATAAGTTTTCTTTTCCTCAATTTGCGCGCGTGAAAGTCGATTTAGAAGCTGCTGTCAAGCTCTTTAGAAGCCTTTCAAGCCACATTGTGGTCCTATTACTTGGCTTGTACGGGTATTCATGAATGTAGTCTCACTTTATGTTAATGTTGTTATCACTGCTGTAACTTTATTACCGTATCATATTTTATTGCATCATATAATATGAAAAACTGTGATTCTTTCTAATGATCCGACAAAGTGGCATCGTCCAGCATCGCCTATGCAGCCACGAATAAGCGTCTAATTCTGGGAAGTTAAACCAACGAATTGAAGCGGCCGATAAATAATAGAACGACACGTTACACCCGAACCGGTTAACTGGGTGAGGGTGAACTGCTTTTATCGGGTGGCAGTGGCGAAACATTGTCCATTGTTGCCGAAGGACGATCAATTTTTTGCCCTAGTAGCATTTATTTAGAACAGCTTATTGTTTTTTTTTTTTCATAAGACTGAGCGAATCAGCCGTCACTGGACACGAGAATTGACCGAACAATTCCGTATCGATCAATTTTCTTATAAATATCTTCAACGCAAAAAGAATTGCTACTCGCGTAAATATTGAATAAGACTTTTGTAAAAATTCCTTTTCGTTAAAAAATAATCCCTTTAGATATCGAGACATCGATATTCCTTCGTGTTTTTTTATCGCGTGATAAATAATTCAGGAACGATCGTTCTTGTTCTGGTTAGTGCTATCAAAATGACAAGAAGCGCGAATAAAACGGCACGCGCATACTTGCCAAATGTTTTCACGATGCTTCTATGGCTCCTTTATGAGACTCGGAACTACCGTTCGTTCGGAATTATATTCGACGTTAGAATTATTTGCTATACCGTTTTCTCACCCTTTGCAAGTACTAAAACAGAATCGACTTTCGATTCTCTGAATCTTTCATGCAATGTAATACGAAGTAACAATAAACGGAGTAAAGCTCGACGATGAATGTTTAATGCACGCATTACATTAAACAGTGACGCCGAAGATAAGCACGGAGCTTGAAAATTTCGATTCGATTTTATGAATTTCCTCATAGGATGTAACACATCGGTGCCGATTTTTTTTTTAAATTCGATATCCTCCCTAACGCATAAATTAATTCGAGAGCAAGGAAGCATGTAACACTGCAAACGTGAATTATGCTATCATAAAATAAAGTAATTTTAGAAGAAGCTCGTTTAGTTGGCTCCCGTTCTAGCCTCGACTATCTCGATCCCGAGGATCCATCGTTGAAAAATCAACTAGAAAAGAAGGATCGACATAGATACTGCTAAACACTATACTACATATATAAATTTGTAAGAAAGAATAGAAATTTCGAAAAATCGTCATCACGTCGCACCATCGATCGTGTGGGATCACGATAGAGGAAAGTTCGATGGTGGTGGAGAGTCGCGAGTTCACGTCGACGACCACGACGACGCGGGATCAGTGAGCGTCGCGACGCCCGCCGGTGAAGGTTGCTAAAGCGTACACCAAACGCGATCGGACACCTTTCACAGTGAATTCCAGTATTTGTTAAATCCTTTCTACTCTGAAATTTATTTCTACCGGCGCTTTTAAGGATGACAGAAAACATAACGCGGATCTCCGAAGAACGTTAAACATCGTTGAATTAAGTTAACTTGCTTTTTTGCACAAGTGTTTCGCGAACGCGCGCGATACCAAGTGTGACCGCGCTCGCGCGCACGATTATGGGGCTAAATGGGGGCTGATGGACATTTCCGAGTGACTCTGTCCCTCAGAAGGGAACCAGCCGCGGGCCCGGTCTATTGTAAGATGGAGACATCCGCGAGATTTCGTCAGCTCAAGACCGTCAAGCTCAGCTGCGAGGCTATGTACCGGCTTGACATCAGCTTCAAGCCGCCGCAACTGCTGCAGTGGGTACAGTGAACGTGCAAATATGCTCTCGCGACGCTCTCTCTTTTTTTTTTTATTATTTGCCTTTTTGAACGCTTCGAATTTATGCATTTTTCCATAAGAAACTCGGTACTCCCGATAAGAGATACATTTATTCGCGAGCAAGCGAGTAGCATAAGTTTATCGTAGCAAACGTGAATTATGTTGTCGTGAAATAAACTCATTTTCCCGTTAGCCAAGATCTCGAACGAACGTCGAAGGGTGACAAGAACTTAAAAAAGGAAAATGTGGTGCACGTTTTTTTTGTTTTGTTTTTAGTGGGTCCCATTATTATCTTGATTATTCGAATTAATAATTTCTCGCGTTACGCGCCAAGGAAAAAAATGCGAGAGGTACTTTTTTCTCCCTCGATTTTCTATATTCTCTTCCTCGCCGTTCTCATTAGGAGGTCAGGAAAGTGTAGAAAGGAAAGAAAAGTTACAAAAGCTAGCTAGTTGCAAGCTTTGTGAAATGTTTCTCGCGTATACGAGCCCATACCCCTTTTACGACAAAAGTACCGTAATCCGGAAGGGTGCAGGATACCGCTCGTAAATGGG
>JAIFRP010000062.1:495137-506519 GCA_032403825.1 Odynerus spinipes | reverse complement strand
GGGGTGAAGGAGAGAACGATCCTTTTCAAGGTCATCGCGAATCCTTCCGCACTAGGTCGTTATCCGACTTTACGATCATCACCGCGATACGGTGCAGTGCGAGTTTCGGTTAAACTAAAGTTTAACGCAAACATGTACGATTTCGTTCGACTATGTTTTTAACTAAAATAAAAATTATTCATTTCGCCATGATCGCTCTCGTTTTTATCTCCGGGTTTAGCGCATCTTGGTTTTTATTCGAATATTTTACGTATGTACATAGGTATAACGCAGACCGTTTATGAATCTACGAAGATTTGCACACATTTAATATAAGAAGTTATGGTTTTTCATGGATGCACGATAAGTATTTTCAGAGAAGGATTATAGCGTCTAAAAATAAAGTTTCTTCTGCTTCGGGACACGGATAACTAACTTTGACTTTAATAATATATTTAGGGTGGTTCTCGCGCGGGCTTTCGTGAAACGGTAATTCTTAGACCTTCGTGCATCCTCTCGAAAGGTGGAAAAATATCGTACCTAATTAGGGCAGTGCATTGCCTGAGCAAAACGACCTTCGTGCGTGCATTCGGATCGATCTCGACGAATGTTTCTTTTAAGCAACGTTCAGGATGGCCATTAAATATACGACCTTGTTTCGTTTTCGCTATACCTCGCGATTCCTTATGTTTTCTCGTATAAGAAATTGCCAGCCATTTTGCGAGACGTGTCTCGCTCGTTTCACAAAATTTTCGCACGAATCTCTCATCTTTCGCCCTCTTCCGCATATTGCTTTTCTTCGTTCGATACGTTTCTATCGCAACAGGTCGTATCTCCGAGCCGTGTTCACGTTTTTCTTATCGATATGCACGATCGATGCTTTTGCATATTTTACGCGATACAATATCGTCGAATTTTTCCCTCGTTTCTCTTTTTTCTTTCAAGAAAGACGAGAGAAGGCGTTCGAGGGTGTTATAATAAAGGAAAAATCGATTCGTTTACGTGTATTACTCGAAACGTCGGTCTCAAGGCAGACATCCCTTTTCATACCGCTTTCTTCTATCAGAAATTTGACTGTCATGCGAATTTTCACTTTTAACAGACATTCAATCGTCACTGTCTTCCCGGCTAAAGCGTAAGACTTTGATTTCTCGAATCCTCAAGCATGCAAATCAAAGTCTCTTTGTCGTTACGTGAAAAGCTGTTTCGCACGTTATGCCTCGATACGACTCGAAGTCGAATAATCGATCGTCCTGTACGCCTCCGTCGTCGAATAAAATAGATTTGATTCGCTATAGAAAACGACTCGATAATCGTTCTCACCGAGCGTACGACAATTTTTCTCTAGTGCCTGGCGCCATGATGCATCCACGATTGAAATCGTTCCGGTGCATCGTGTTCCATTTTTTCGAGCGTACATCAAGACGAAGCTGATTTCGTATTCCTTTTCGCGAAAACGATTTCTTGAAATATCCTTCGAGAGGGAATACCTTGAGTTTGTTCTTCAAGACGAAAATAGACGATTAACATAATAAATAGAAGAGATAATACGATAATGAGATAATAAAAAGGATAAAAAGAAATAAGAGGAACAAGTTTGGAGAACGGTAGACCACCTCGGGGTAGCGTGTATTAATATCGTAGAGAACGAAAGTTTTACGTCAATTCGAATCTCTCGTGGAACGGAGATCTAAAAATATAGCTAATCGCGAATTGATTTATTATTACTTCTTTGCGCATTCGAGAAGCTCGCACGCTATGGGTAACGCGAGCAAAGGGCATCGCTTGTTAAAGAAATACGCGATACGTCTTTTTAATAGACCACCTTGTCGAGATAATAATTTTCGCGGGTTAATTTTTGAACGTTAATAAACTCGAGAAAGTCACGCAGCTTTTTACATTCTATACGAAACGACTCACGTCATGCATTAATACCAAAGTAATACCAAAGTTAAAGTCGAGCGTACGAATAGGGCACGAGTTTGGGTTTCTGGGAAAGTTTTCGCGAATTTACCGAGCTCGATGTGTTCGTTCCAACGCGAACAGCTGCGCGTAAATTCGTAAAGCGGTAAATCTAATCCACGTTTTCTTCGCTCGCCCTACACGCCGGCTGAATTTTCGACGCTTCTTTTCGACTCTCTTTCTCTCTATTTCGTTCATCCCCTTTTCACCAATTTTATGTGGCTTCTCATAAGAATTCACTTCAGCACTCGCGCGCGCGATTTACTTTACGCTCTTGCACGTCTCGCGTACCTATCTATCTATATTTCTCGCGGTATCTTTTCGTCGTTGAAAAATCTTCTCGTTCGAGTACGATTCTTGCATTTTTTTTTCAACCTAATATATCCTAATATTCTATCGAAAATCAAACAAATGTCATATATATTATTTATTCTTTACAAAAGTGCCTTTTCGTTAATAACTTCGTCTTTTTCTTCGCGAGAAAAAAAGGAACAATTACATAGCCAACATGCGAATAGCCGAGGAATAAACCTTACAATAATCGATCTTTCGTACGATCTCGTCACGAGATAGATATATGTGACGAGTTGAGAGGGTCCACAAAGATGTTACATGAAGCAGATAGTCCACGTTTTCGTACTTATATCTGGTGCTCAAGGAAGGAACGAGACGATGAAACGCGCAACGTAGACGTGCTCTCGAAAGTGTCGTCTTCCTTTCTCTCTCTCTCTCTCTCTCTCTCTCTCTCTCTCTCTCTCTCTCTTCTTGAGGAAACGAGATTTCCGAATCACTTAACCGAAAACAACGTATAGTCGCCAAGGGTGTTCGACCTCGAATTAATTAAATCCTTCCGTTATTATGCATTTCTCCGCGTTTCAGGTAATTGCGTTTAATTAGAGCAACGTCTAACGTAAGCACATCCGTTCGTTCGGACGATCGATCGATCGACGTTTTATCGTCGCCCGTTATTTGCTTTTCACAAAGACGATATCTTCGATTCACCCCCCGCGCACGTTTTTTGCGAGGAAAAAATTCGCAAGTTTCCTTTTCCATAGATACCTACACGGAAAGCTTTTTCCGGGCTTTTGTGAAATATGCCATCGACAAGTATTTTTCTTTTCATTTCAATCGACGAGGCGGGTACCGTCGCTGGATGAAGAGAACGTTTCTCGGTAATTAAAAGAAGTCCTCTTTTTGTGGGAAAGTTAGATCCATTTTAATCTCACAATCGTTATTAAATTAATTGATAACTCGTTAAATATCGTGGTTATCGAGGTTGATGAATTCTCGAGTACTCGCTCCAGACGAGTAGGTATATGTACCTATGTATGTATGTATATAGCATACGGTGCATCGAACATCACCCTTATGGTTCACTTCATTCGAGACGATCCGTTTCATCGGTCCGCGAACGATATACAATCGTAAAAGAAGCGACAAATACGATAAGTTTCAATTTGAGAAGGGGGTGTGGACTCTCGAGACTTCGACCAGTCGCCTATCCGTTACTTTACGCTCGCCTATGTATCACTCTATACGTGAAGACGTTGGGAAGAGCGAGATAATACCACCAGAGTCTTTCCTGTTGTCGGAAATAAGCCGGTTCTACTCGTAAAAGTTTATTACCCGAGCTGCTAGCAAACGAGAACTTCTCGATGAGTTCTCTTTTCGATTCTGTTGGAAATAATGCCCTAAGAAAAATTAAATTTCGAAGTTCGCTACTAAAATTACATTCATTTTCGTTTTTGTTTGTTGTATTCCGTTTTATTTTTTTATTAATTTCACTTGCGAAAGTAATTAAAAACGTGGCGTAAGAGGGGAAGTGGCGTAACAACCTTGTCTAGCCTAGATTCGAGCCAAGATTCGTCGACGCAGATGTCGAGAAGGTGTCATATTTTCTTAGCATTAACTTAGGATACGAATCCAATTCTCCGGGAGGGCTAAAACGGTGTATTGATATTCAACGTCATGTTTCGTGTAGAAGAGCGAGCGAGCGAGCGAGCGAGAGAGAGAGAGAGAGAAAGAGAGACAGAGAGAGAGAGGAAGAGAGTGGTTTTTGGCAAACGTGAGATTGCACCAGGTGCCACACACGCGATACGCGTCGCGCCTTGAACTTCGAAAACTCCATCTTTGATACGAGACGAACGAGAGATCGATTATTCCAGGCTTTCGACGCACGTTGAAATTACGACCGGAAGCTTTTCGATATTTACTCGAGTAACGAGTACTACGATTTAATCTATTTCACGAAACTTCGACTACGATCAAACTTGCGTAGGAACAACGCGAACGTGTTCGATGCGGGTTTGCGACACGAACGCGAGCTAAAATTACTTGCTTCTAATTACCGTAAGTGGACGCGGTACCATTATTATACTCGCTAACGTGACGATAGATCGAGAGAAATAGAGTATTTGCATAGATCCAATGGCGCGCGATAATGATGGGGTTTCCAAAATGCCGATAGGTACCTACTGGAATAAAAGTGGTGCATATATTATTCTTGGCGATAAATAAAGGGAAAATTGCTATCCGGTGTCAATTACGAGAAAATCACTATGACAGTGGATCGATGAAAAATAATGATCCACCATGATTTATTTTCTGTGGTAGTATAAGACACAAATTTGCTTCTTTTTGTTAAATAATCTTTAAATTCTTGTGTTAAATAAATAACTTTTTATCTGTTAGTAACACGAAAGATCCATCACGAAAAATTATATATCACGTGATACGGAAACGATTTCTTTATATTTCTCGAAGTAAAGATTCGAAGTTGCGAGTCTGCTCTCTCGTTATCTACAAAATCACAGTAGAATTTTAAACGACTTAAGGTCGTTACGAATTGCACGAGCTCGTCACGCGATTCCCGTATATTTCTCCTTCTCGAGGCACCTTCGATGAATATCGTTCGATAATGTCAAAATCTGAACACGCTCGTACGAAAATGTTCGGTCGATTTACGAATTCTCTCTTCCTCGATTAGCCTACATCGATTTCTAATCCCGTTGAACGGGGGAACTGAGAGGACATAAAAGCAATTCGATTGGATCGGACGGTCCTTCGTAGTTCGGACCCATCAGAAAGACGAGCATTTTCGGCCATTTTCGCGATAATAAGCTCCCCGGGGGCTTTCGATCATTGTACCGAGAAAGGTTTATTAGCTTTCTTTACGAAAAAAGGGGATAAGCAAAGAACGGTCGGACAATGGGGGTACATTGAACGTTCTTCGACGCAAAGAAAATTCAAGCGCGCGCGTGTGTGTGTGTGTGTATGTGCACATTCGTACTCGTATATAACACGAATCCTACGATCTTGGACGAATCCTTTCTCCGATTTTCAGCAAAAGTAAGACGAAGATTTGCACTACGCGAATCATAAAGCAAACAAAAGAATCATCTCGACGTTGCGCCCGACAATTCATTATTAATTTCTTTTTGGAGAGAAAAGTAATAAAGAAGTTACACACTCGAGCATGCGAGCTATGTATCTTTCGATTCTGAGAAAGGGTTACAGCTTGAGAGCCTTATAAAAGGGATAGGATAAAGACAAAAGATAGAAAAGGTCACAGCCTTCCTCGCGAACTCCTATTGTCCTTTCGCAAAATCGGGAACTGCATAAACTCTTTGGAGCGTGTGCGTTTACGAGAAAGCGAGAGAGAGAGAGAGAGAGATAGAGAGAGAGAGATAGATAGGATAGAACGAGATTGCTTGTTTGCTAAGCTCTCCGTGCGTTATCCGTGTAACACATTAGTTCGTTCTCATTTCTCGAGCATCGTACCGGATAAAATGGATAAATTTAAGCTCGCACGCCACTCGACTTTGTTCCGTGAAAGAAACTTTCCCCCCCTTTTCGGCACCCTCCTAGCCATCGCTCGAATAAATAATACAATGTTCCATTTATTCTGAGATATACGTGTAGAGACGACGTAGACCATACTACGTATCTATCTTTTCAACTTTCCATCGTGGCGAATGGAGGTTCGCCACGTGTGAAAGACGCGGTGGCTCGTGAAAGCGATTAAACGCTCGAGAATCCATTGAAACATGCCGAACTATTGCATCGTGTCTATTTCTTTTTTAAATCTACCTTCATTTGCAATTGTGAAATATCTTATTCACTCGTAGGCTATCTTCAGGCTCGTCCAATCACTTTTGTTGCCGGTCGTTGTACGTGCAAGCTCGACGTATAATAGTTTACCCGTGTGTACAATTTCGCACACGTTTGTATTTTACTTCAGTAAGAATATTCCACTCTCGACGATGGTCTTTGATCCACGTTGCTGCTATTGTCGAGTGCCTTTAGAGAGAGAGAGAGAGAGAGAGAGAGAGAGAGAGAGGGAGAGCGAACGTGTAAAGATCACATGGGTAATGCATTTCCTCAGGATTTCAGTTCAAGATCCCGGGGATGAATCTTTTAAGGTCGACCCTTCGGTGGAAACCAGCTACTCGCCATTTTTTATTAAGAATACGTATGGCCCTTTTGAGCGGTATCTCAGGAGAATCATTAAATTTTTAGGAAGATATATCAACACGAGCAGAAAACATCTGTTATCTAAAATTATTTAAAGAAACGCGTATCTCAATTTCTCTCTCTCCTCCCAGCCATTTAATTTTTCAGATTCTCGTTTTCATTTAATTTTGCACCGTTTATATTCGTCACACTATTTTCTATTATTTTTTGCCCAAACTTTTCATCTTCCAGCGAATATAAAAATTTTTCCGAAAAAAGCTAGAATCGCGTGTAACTCATACTCTCGCACACGAACATAAAGTTTCACGCTAGACTTAATCCCGAGACGCGAGGCGAAACTAGAAAATGTTGGAAAATGTGGAATGTCAGGAAAGCAAGGGTTACCATGCCGAAACGCAGCCGGTATACCTAGGAAAAGCTTGGAAGGACCGGTCGCGAAAGATTCTGCTTGCATTTTCGATGAAATCCCAAATTCCCTTCGGCGGTTAAGGAATTCGTTCGTACCCATTCGAAACGTCGTATTTCTATTTCATCGGAAAGCACTTAGGTCCTCATCGATTATTCCGTCTAGCGGCTGCATCGACATCTACGAAAAAAAGAGAAGAAAAAGGGAGAAAGTTAAAGCTCCTCTTAAAATTGTAGCAAGAAATGTAGGGGGAAACGTTACCTGAATTTTATTTTATTTTTCATCGAAAAAGCGATTGATCGAGCTCGCTTGCAACTACGGTGTTGTATCATAGTAGGTATATATATATACTTACTCTAGTTATAACTCCACGTTCATTGCATTTTTCACGAACGATGATAGTGTATCGATCTCGCACGATAGTGGATGCCATTTGCAGCTGCTACTGAACTTCTTTTCAGTAAACTAGTTTATCCTACTTTTGACGGGGCACACCTCCACCTTCGATCAAGCCTTTTGCGTTCTTACAAAATGTACCTACTTACTTATTTTCCCGAGTAACTTTTCTTTATCGTATGACCATTCGTACGGATACCGAGGTGTTTGCGATGAAGTCGGTTTCGTCGATTAAAAACGACCATATTTCATATGAGCTCCCGTTGCGAGGAAAAATGATATACGATAAAAATAAATGAATAGGAAGGAATTGTAATTCCAATTAATTATCTATACTTGATAATAATTATTTAATAAGACTTCGTTAATCTTTAACTATCGCACAGTTATTATATAAAGGGACACGATTTTAATTTTCGTCATTTTTTTTTATCGTAAAATTAATTCTATTCAAAACCATTTCAAAGCGGTACTCTCAATAAGATCTTTTCATTTGCGATCTCAACGAAACAACGAGCCTGGTTCGAAAAGTTTTCACGTAAAATATCCGATCGATATTCACTCACATTTTACAACCAGTCATTGTCGAGCAAATTGCACGTTTATTATACTTCGGGAATACCATTAGTGCGTCGTAACTCACGCGATAGACGATCTTCTTCGAGATCGCTCCGTGTCTTTTAAAGTTCGAAAAATGTAGTTTTCGATGTGTACGCGGATGTTTATCTTCGCTCCATTGCACGCCTCCAAAACGAGCTATACCAAAAATATCACGTGAGGTAATCTCTATGTATGGGTCCGGGCTTTCAAGATGTTTCGCGATCGTAAGTAGCGTTTCAAGGAGAACGTTTGCGTTTCGTCGATTATTTTTACCTTTCTGTTCTTTTTAATTAATTAAAATTACAAGTTTAGACGAAGACAATTAAAACAGAGAAAGAACATCGAGCACATTTTTCAGAATTTTCTTCTTTTGTTTCTTTGTGAACTTCTTTTCGTTCTTTCACGAACGAATAAAATTTCCCTGCGAATTTCTCGAGAAACACGGCGTCGAAAACAATCGATTAAATTCCACGGCGCAACAATAACATGACGGCGAGCAACGGCGAGCTCCTCCAGCCATACTCTTTTCAAACGCTTTTGATCATCGAAAGAGAACGCGTTTACATACGTGTAGATATACCTTAGAATGACACAATAACAATACGAACAAGAGAGAGAGAGAGAGAGAGAGAGAGAGAGAGAACGTTGGGAATTCAGATTGCGATCCATCGGAAAATGCAAATGCATTTCGTAGCCCGAATCCGTAATATCGTTCAACCATCATAAACTTCGGCATCGATTTACGGCACATACATTTAAATAAACGAACGTACCTAGGTACTAACATTCACGTCATCTTGCTGAAATAAAGAAAGTTATTATTTATTTATTAATAAGAAAAGAGCACGAGCACACTCGTGTAAACTCTTTCGTTTCTTCGTGTCGCAAAGCCTCATCAAAATCTCGCTTGCGTTTACTCGAACTATCGCTTTTGTTAAAAAAGATAGAAAATTACGCGAGAAGTACGATCGAGCGATTCGGTTTAATCTCCTTCACTGGAGGATCGGTGATCACCGTTAATTCTTAATAGGCGAGAGAATTGACCACGAAAATCCGTGAAAATTTGCAGAAATTCTCTGAAATTCTCTGGGATCTCTATCACGTGATCGTACTCTTCCGTCCGTCGTCGGTTTTTTAATCGGATTTCGTCCTCTTACACCGGGCGCAAACAAAGCGTAGAGCCTTTGCCGAGCTTCTTCTTTTCAATTAACTGGGGCCGTGCGTTTCACGGCGCAACGCTCGGGAAACATTAGTCCAATTTTATCGAGGATCATCGTTCATTCATGTTTCTATCAGATTTAATATGTAAACGTGATATAGTTTTAATACGCTTCCTTCTACGTGTCGAAAAATCTCTATATAATATACAATATACTTCATTATTTTCTCATGGTTCGCTTTCCAATTTTTCCAATTTATTCCATCCGTTTGATTCCTTCAAGCGTATCCGTCTCTAATTGGCCTAATTCGCTGTTACAAAGAAGAGAACCGTTCTAATTGTAAGAGGCACTTATCGTTAGAATAGTATGTATATGATGTGTCTCAACAAACGCGAACCATCGACCATTACTACTTACTATCCCGCAGTCTTGCAGAAATGATGCCAGCGGCACGAGAATCAATTGTCATTAACAAAAGACCGTATTAGTATTATGCGCGCGAGGGTTATACGCGAGAAGTGTATCGAGCACGACGAAAAGGAACTCGGTTGTTCTCGGTTCTCACGAGAAAGTACGGAAAGTTCTTAAGTGCGAGAATAAATTCAATAAAACGCGACGTTGACAGCACGGCTGTATAATAAAGAGAAAGAAGGACGAGAAAATATTGGAATAATTTCAACGGGAGTTCAAATTTACGAGAATGTTTTGCAACGGGACGACGATAAATTGGAGATAGGATATTTTCTTTTTATTTTTTTTTTTTTAATTCTTACGCGAAGTCAACCACGAAGCTTTCCACGTGAAAATTGAGCGACGTTGTTCTTTTTCCGTCACGTCATCCTCCTCCGATGGAAGATAATTCACACACGTCTATTTGTGCGGGCAAGCAAAAATAAAGTTCATTAGGTAATCACCCGAATTGTTCGCCGGTCGTAAAACTCCACGGGTTTATTTACGGTACGCCGAGCGATGATTTTATCATCGACTTTTCGGCTCGTCCATTCTCATACAAAATAATGGAATTCCGGTGGTGCGCCAACGAATTCATATTTTCGCGCCTCTAGGTACACGTACTACATACATACATACCTACATATGTATAAGAAGGAGTATAAATTTATGTACACGTTGTTAACTTAAAATCAATAATAAAAATTTCTTCGGACTTACATTGCATTAGGAACGAAGATAGGTAATTTTTGTTTAATTACTTGTAGGATTCCGATGATCGAATGTAATAGAAAATATATCGTAAATCGTAATAAATAATCAATTGATTTTGAATGTATGTCAATTTGCAGATCGCTAAGCATAGGAGGGAAGCAAGTGGAGGCGATCGAGCGTGCGAGAGACGGCACGGCCTGCGCTTACAGCGCTTATCACAGCACAAAAGGCATACCAGCGAGCGCGAGGGGTCATCGAGAGGAGCTTTCGATAGCCATGCGGGTTCTTGGCTCCGGTTACCTTACCACGTGCCTACAAATCAAATATTACCGTCAGGATGATCAGAGTCACTGCGAGTGGGGAGCGAGATTGCATTGTATCGAGCTCGATTGTACCAGCGTCGAGGGTAGACTCGTCACGGTCGATCGAGAAACTTACAGAAAATTGGGTATAGAGTCTTAGCGATTGGAGTTAATGCCGTAATGAGACCGGCGATTTTTTTTTATGATTCAACAAAATAAAAATGAGACGGCCTTCGTTATGGTTATCGGTTGAAGCCCAGAAATTTGCGAACGCGATTTCGTCGCTTTTGAAAAAACGCCATTTTCTTATTGACTGATCGATATTGAATTTGATCGTTCGATCAAATTCAAGAGCACCTAAGTGGCAGCACAACGACGTTGTATTTATATGGCAGGAAATTCGGCGTCTCTATTTTTACTAGCACTGATGAATATATATACAAGGAATGAGATACGCAAAGGAGAGAACGATGTAAATCGATACGATAGAACAATACCAATGCTTATAGTGATTTCTGCTTTGCGTGGCGTTCTGCCAAATCGTGTGAATGGCCGATAGAACGAATGTTGCGTGGCTGCACGACGCGAGTTCCATAATTTAACGATCGAAATGCTTGCTTTGTACGATAATGCACCATAGCGTGGAATCGCGAAAGCAAAGTACTCTCTACTGTCCGTAAATGAAAAGAGTTCTTGGCTATAGTCCTAAAGACCCGCCACTTCTAACACAATCATGATCGTTGAAGACACGCATATTTTAATCACATCATTTTACGGCTATTTTAACGTTTATTCTTTTCGTTCACGGATAGTTACCTATACAGGAAGTTTAATGTGTGACGGCAGAAATATGATATATTATACCTTATCGTGCATTCTTAATGTGGTGCTTCCCGCGGCGCGTGATTTCACGGGCCGCGCCGCGCGTATGCTCTTTCCA
>JAIFRP010000062.1:458123-468895 GCA_032403825.1 Odynerus spinipes | reverse complement strand
CGTGCTTCTCGAGAACTCCCTGAAACCACCTGCGGATACCGTTTGTAACGGACACCGGACCGACGATTACCAAGAAGACAATGAGGGTGGTTAGGAAGAACGCGATTAGAATCACGTTGAATAGGATATCCCGCGCTGGGCGGCCAAGCTTCGATAAATTTTCGAAATTAGAGAAAGAGGATCATTTTCCGAAGAATTTCAAATGATCCTCTTTAAATGACTTCCTGGTCTCGTTTAGAAAGCACAAGTGAAGTAAAGAAAAGAAAGGACTGAAAGGATGAAAAAGCTATAGGTTTCTTGATGTCAAATCGATGTACCGATAAGAGTGTCCAGAAGATTTCGTAGCATACTAAATTCACACCTCGAAGATCCCGGATCCCTCTTGTTAGATCGATCGATCAGCCCTCTTTTTTTTTAAGTCAACTTTCCTTTCTTTTTTTTTTCTTTCTTTCTTTCTTTCTTTCTTTCTTTATTTATTTCAGTCTTTCTTTGTCTCTATCGTATGAATCCTTCTTCGCTCTATGTTTCACTTATGCTTCCCGTGCTGCTCGAATTCATCCTATCGTCCGTGAGTCCTGAGTCACACTGGCGATCAAAAGCGTACAATATTTATTAGCCTTGGAATGTGGAACGTGAAATGTGTTGTACCGATATCCACGGAAGCAATATACAAACACGCGAAAACTCGCTCGCCGCACGGCTTCAGGCGTATGAGGAGCAATTAAGTACTTCGAAATAGGCCTATATAAATAACCTTTATTCTCAATTATGGCTCTTATCGTTCACGATTAACTACCGAGGAAACTATGTCGCTAATTAAACTTAGCACGAGATTTGAATTTCCCGCCGTTCGAAAATCGAACATGCGCGGATGAAAATGAGCTACCGATCACGTCGACGGCACGAACACGACTCGTCTCGATGAATACTCGCAAGACGAGGATGTCGATTAGTGGTAGGAGGACTGTCGAATAAACGAATGACCGGATACGACGACAGTAACAGGTTCAGAGGTCACCAGCATGTACGTGTTACGTATATAGTCCTTGCCTTCGACTCAAGGCAATACTCCCCTCTATTATTATCGGAATCGAATCTCGTTAAAATTGTAATGTTTTTCTACTTTTCTATGGCCCCATCTTTGGCGAGTCGCGAGTCGCGAGTCGCGAGACGACGCGCGTTCTTATCGGTCACGCAGACTTGCTCGCTTGCTTCTTTTCGTTGGACTCTGCTTCGCAATATACATAGATCGTTAGCGCAACAATGACGATACTTATGTTCGTTCTTGTGAGTTTCCCTGAAAATTAACTGATTTGCGAAAAGTTCAGGCGATTTGTAGCGATGGAGTTTATTCCTAAAATGAAAGTATCGTACACTGCGACGTGATTAGTCTAGAAGATGTCAAAATGATGGCACCATTTTGATACCATTGAGCATACCATAATTAGGTAGATACATTTATTAATGGTCCTTGGTTTTGTATTTCTGCAGTACTACGTCATTTGTATGTCAAACGAGTAAATCAAGATCGATATTCCTTGAGGAATATCCCTAGTAATTATAGCGGCGAGAAATAAAAGCAAAGGCAATGCTTTCTACGCATTGCGTACACCAGAACATTTCTATCGTCTGTTAACTTTCCACAAAATTATACCAAAGAGGCGCATAATTTTGAAATACATAATTATGCAATTTAAAAGGGGAGAAAAGCGGGAATTCCAGTATCATCTTGACTAGAAATCACGGAAATTCTTCTTCGTTTGCAACCGGTTTAGGTTCACGCACGTGCAATTTGCGCGAACAAAAGATAACAAGGCGACTCGGTGAATTATCTTCATATGAATTTAATCTAATTAGCGGCACGTCATTGATGAAGCGATACTAATCTTGGAAATTGTTGTTTATCATAGCTTGAAAAGTTCAACGACACAAATAGAGGGAAACGACGGCCTCCCGTTGTGACAATATTTCTGACGAGGAAAAACGAAAGCGGAAAGCACAATAAATGATGAGAATCGATGCCGTTCCTTGGGTGAGTAAATATTTTTTTTCTTGTGCAAGAAAAAACGCGTTTAAAAGCATAATACGCGTGATCCTATATGACATGTACTTTTGCAAAACACTTTCTTAAACACACTCTCTCGATTGAATTTATATTCTTCGTAGGAGTCATTTACATCCCTTGTCGCTAAAACTTACATTTAGTTTCTTTTTTAGTCTACTTCTGACGTATGCGATCGGCATGTTTTTACGACGCTGGCCATTTTTAAAGCGCGTGGCCAGAGCTTATCTGAACACTATGCTCGATGCGTTATCGCGTGTTCCTCTCGTGCGATTCGCGCATACTCCCTATCTGAAAACACGCGATTATCGTCCTTCGAAACTTGATAATATTGCTCCCGTTGCGTACACATAATCTTTTCAATGACAAGTCTATCGGACCTTGATACGAGCAACTCCTAGGCCGCCCTTGAAATTCGCGAAATCACGATATCACTCGAGGCATTGACATTTCTTCTTCCTGCTGATCCAGCATAAAAATTCATGTATCGTGTAGAAATTTTCCTTGCGAATTCATTTTAAGCTTATACATTTTTATCGAAGGTCTTAATCGTCGCCTTTGAAATATTAATCATTGTCTTAATCATAGTTTAAATATTCACTTTTTAATATGATATTTCTTGCAAATTATTTCGTAAAAAAAAAAAAAAATTAGAAACGAATTCACGATCGTACTGGACAACTGTTGCACGAACGGCACATCTATTTACGTAAGGCCATTTCTTACATATAAAAACGGCGTATCTATTCATGTAAGGTTAATTAAAAGATTAAAAATGACCACCTAAAGATGACGAATCACTATTTGGGTTATTAGTATAAAGGCCTTACTACGAACTTACAGTTACAATGGAGTACATATGTCTCTCTGCACTCGTTGATACGCGTTTACTCCGAAGCTCGAGTATGTACATACACTGTGTACTCTTCACAAAAAAAAAAACGAATGAAAATAAGTGTAACTCTTAGGTATCTAATGACAACCAATCAGGAGGTCCAGATTTCGGGAAAAGTTTTTGAAATCAATGATACTCGCTCTTATTTAATTAGATACTATTAACAACAAAATACTTGTTTAAACATATGAACATAAATCTCGAAGACCTAATAACAAAGATGTATTGTTCGCGCAAATAGCGATTGACAGATATTTTGAACATCCTGTACCATGAATACAACGCACAATACAATTTCTAAATTGATTGCATAATATACTGATTGTATTTAAGAAGTACCTCGCTATCTTTCAAGACGCTTATTGAACCACAAACGCATTTCATTCGTTCACCAGTCATCGCTTCAAGCCGTTCATTCATTTACTCAACTTCCTGATTCGTAGTTAACCTCATTTTTATCCACGTGGATCTATTACCTGTAAATTCTAGATGATCTTCTATCTTCGCGAGAAGAAAATTCGAACTTGCGCTTGATCACAAATCATATTCATTTTTTATCCCAATCACATGGGTGTAAAAAGAATACATTACGGATGGTAAAAGAAGTAAACGTTTATCCATATCTTTCTTCACAAAAAAAAACCTGTTTTCATCCACCAGAAAGATAAATAACGCGATCGAGAAAAGTGTTATTCTTCTCGTACGTACGAACTTCCACGGCGTTTATAGATTTTCACGTGAGGCAATCAAAAAAATTGACAAACGTGGTGCGATTCGCTGAACGGCGAGTCAGGCGACGAAGCGAGCTCTCTGATTGGTCGACTTGAAACGTGGCGTGTCTCCAGGGAACCCGCGTCACCGAGAAAGGGACTTGGCAGAATTAATTTTCCCGGTTGTTGAAAGATATTTGTGACACAAAAGGAAACGATTTCCCGTTGCGACGGAATGGAACGATAGAAGAAAAAAAAGAAACAAAAAGTTTTTAATTTTTAGGAAAGCACTATTTTCTTTACTTACCGGTGACGAATCCTACGCGGCGGAGTAGCACGCTCCTCCTCGAGGTTAGGTTCGTCGTCTCGTGCGTGTTCTGTCATTCGCGTTGCTTGTCTCTAAACGATTTCCACAGGAAAAAAAGAATAACGTTAAGGCACGTTCAGGAAGATTAAAATTCGCGTTCGACACGAGCCTCGTGGGTCAACGTTGACCACGCGAGATCGACGTTGGTCGCATAGGCGACTTCGATCGTGTTGTCACCTCTCGGACATCTGCTTTCTTGACTACACACGCATACAGTTCTTTCACACACGCACCAACTCTTGTATCTCTTTGTCACTCTGTCTCTCTCGCTCTTATTTTGCCACGATACGCGCGGAAGCACGAAAAATTCGTATACCAATGATGCTGTGTGTACGACACTTCACCCTACTAACTTTTAATGTCTATCTCTCTCTTTCATTCTTCCTTTTGTATCTTCGAGCATTCCATCTTTCTCTCTCTTCCTCGATTCATAGGTTTCACTCTCCCTTACCGGTCGGGAAGATTCGTTCCCTTCCTCAATGTTGTTTCCTTCCACCACGTAGAGGTCGACGTTCTACGGGCTACGCGAGCGTCTAGAAAAAAATGGAGATACTGATATTGGACCCGGAATTTATGGCGGATATCGTGAAAAGGGTATCGACTTACTTATTACGACGAGTGTTTCTTCCGTACTATTTCATATCAAATATCTTTGAGATTTTCATCCGCGATTATCTCCGTCGATAATCTCATAGATAGAAAGATAAAAACGCTTTATATTTTTTGTATATTTTTATAGTTAGTTCAGATCAATACCGATACTTCGTATCATCGATAATTGTTTCCTAACGCTTTCAGAAAAGTCAATTTTCGGAATTATTTAGAAATTGGAAAAACGTAATATAAAAACGATCGTTAAACAATCAAATCACGATTACAGTCTGATTGCTTTCTTTTCTTTAGATGTAAACGCGGGAAATTCATTATATGATTAACATATCTCTGTTGGCTAACTAGCATTATACATATATGCACATATATTCACTTTCGCGTGATTTATCATAATCACCAAAGTTTTAATCGAGAAGAAAGTTAACTTACGTATCGCACGATTTTCAGGTGTTGCTTCGCTTTCTCAATCTCTGGAAAACTCAGTGTTTTAAGTTGAAAAAAACGAGTTACGATCACATAGACGTTAAAATGTTGAGAGAATATAGAGGATACTATTCGATCCAATTGACAAACTGTGGATATTGCGAGTATAATACATGCAACATTTCAGACCTTGCGCAGTTCGTCTTCCGGAATTTTAGTGTAAGAAAATTTTTGAAAAATAAACCTTTAGCAATTATAAATCTTAAAGACGAAGACGTCGAAACAACCTACGATTTATATTTCCCGCCAAAGAAGCGTTTATCACTGATAAAAAATTCACACGACAACGAAAAACCCGCCGATTTTCCTTTTTGTAGAAAATATTTATCGATCAAACCCATGGTAAGTATGAACAAAAACTTACGTTTTCGTTATCTCACATTTCTCTCATTTTTGACCACGTCTAAAGTTTCGCCTTCGCAGCATAGACTGATGGCGAGCGACATCGAGAAATTCAAGGCCACCGTACTCGAGGAAATCACTCGTCTATGCGAGGAAAATACTAATGTTAAGTTCACGTACCGTTGCGACGGGAAGATGCTACACAATAATTACGTTCCACTCGACGAGGAGTACAAGCTGTGCCAAGTATTGAGCACCACCCTGACGGATATAGTACGGCAAAGCTTGGACACCGAGTTCAGGGAAAAATGCTTCGCTTTGTCGAAAGCTGAGAATTCTGGACAATTGCGAGATTCGCTCATGACCCGATTGTTACCGATAATCAACGAGAACTATATCTTTTCCACGAAGTAGGCCGTATATTTTCTATATTTCTTTCCTCATCATTACTGGCATCCTTTTCATCGAAAGCTTTTCAATGGATCTCAATACTCATAAAAAATATGTAAATGTATGACAAATGCTAATGAGGTGAGAATTTTTTAATTTAACGAATTCTAATTTTTTATTTTTTTTTTCCTTGAAAGATCACTTCATATTGGCATTCTTTATTAAAGCGCATGTTTTAGATAAAGAATTCACCCCCTTCCGCTGATGAAAGAACAGGGAACTTATATACGCGTCAGAATGCGGTCCGGTGCTGGTTCGTTGTACTGACTCATTACATTCCTTGGAAGCGACATTAGGAAGCCTCTAGAGTAATGGGTTAAGTGAATTCAGCGAGAAAAAGAAGATACAGACAGAGCAAGGGTACTGGGTAGGATTCCGCGCTTAACTTGGTCGTGTCATTGTTTTCCTACGAGAAATGCAAATTTCTCAGGAAGAAGCTCAGGAAGAAGCTTAGTTACGAATTCAAAGAGCCCTCTCCATATACAAAGGTTATCGACGTGCCGTTATTGCGACAGTACGATCGCGTGTTATGAACTTTCGCCTTATCGATATTTCGAAAAAATGAACAGTCCCTTCGTTTTTACAAAGGTTATCTATGGTCCGATCTAGTTATACAAGATAATAACTCTACTGCTTTATAGCTTCTTATCTTTTCTCATCGTTTATCATTTTTTTCTGTATAAGCGAATCACAGAAAAGTTTTAAAAATATTTTAATTTGTTACATTAATTTTATCTAAGAACTATTCTTTTTTATGGAAACATTATACGAGACTATAAAAATAAAGAAACAAAAAATTCTCACTGTCAAAGATAAGAGCACGCATTCGAATGAAATTCAAAATTTCGCGGGTCGAAGAGCGTAGCGGCGTGACGTTGTGCGCAAAGATGGCTGCGCGATAGGTCCAGTTCTCCGTTCCCCCTCCCGAGAAGGTACGGGCCGCTCGTAGCCGGAACGAGAGGGTCAGGTTAGGCGGGTCTGCTGGGCTGACAGCGCATCGAAAACAGCGTCGCGCTTTCGGAGTAACTAACTCTTCGTCGACGAAGGTTAACTTCGCGACGGTGTCTACTCGGGGTAGTGCGTCAAATATCTTTTTCCTTTTCTTCTCTTCCGTTCTCTTCGCGTATGTGCACCGATATGCGAGAGGGAAAGGAAACGGCGGGTTACGTGCGAGTCGTATTACGGCTCGAACTACTACGATAAAAAGGGAAAAGACGAGGCACGCGAGAGGACGCAGTAAAAGGGAGTGTATGTGTGTGTGTGTGTGAGAGAGAGAGAGAGAGAGAGAGGGAGAGAGACAGAAAGAAGTGAGAACACGGTAGCAAGAAAGAGACAGGCTGCTGGAACAGTAAACGAAAAAGAGAGAAGAACATGGCTCATTTTCCGGAGACGGCGAACGTGCATTTCTCGTCGTCGTTATTTTCTTCTTTCTCTAACTCCACCTACTTTATCATCATCATCATTTCCTCAACATCATCATCATCGTCGTCGTCGTCGTCGTCGTCGTCGTCGTCTACCTCCTTGTCGTGAAGTCTCGTCGCTCCATGCACAGGGGTTCTCAACTCGGGAGTGGTGGATACACGCACGCACGCACTTAAGTACGTAGGTACATACTACATTTTCTCTTTAGCGGTTTTGGAGCTACGTGCGTAGACCTATTCAGCGTGTCATGTGTGCGCGTGTGTGCGCGCGCGCCTGCATGTGAGTATGTATGTAACCATACATATACATGCGTGCGTGCGATGCACTATAAGAGAGCGAGCAAAAGAGAGAGAGAGAGAGAGAGAGAGAGAGAGAGAGAGAGAGAGAGAGAGAGAGCGCACGCCTCGTATTATTAATACACGCAGGGTGTACGGAAAGACGAGAGCTTCCCGAAGGTGGTTGGCATGCGAACTTCGTCGTGTCCGCGAACGTCTTTCTCTGTTTTCCCTTTTTGCGCGGCCTTATTTGCACCCGCGAATATCGGCGTGCGCGACGCGAATGAAAATAAGCGCGATCTCCTTCTCCGTACGATTCCCCTTTACTACTTTCCGTCTCTCTCTCTCTCACGCGGGCGCGCGCGCGCTCACACACGCACACAATGCTCGCACTAACTTGCTCCCTCTCTCTCTCACACACACACTCTCACTCTCTCTCTCTCTCTCTCTCTCTCTCTTCGTCTCTCTCCTTCCGCCGGTCGTGCTCGTATTCCTTCGCGGCTCACCTGCGCTTCTCATCGAGGACGAATCGAATCTCGGTCGTAAGTCGAGTCGTAAAGTACGACTCTCTCGAATTCTGTGTATATATGTACATTTATATGTGTATGCATTCGTACACATTATCGGTGCTTCTATCCAACTCTCGACTTCCCGTGACATAACCGAAAGTTATCCTGTGCGAAGGAGGAAACAAAATAGAGTCAAACAAACACGGATATTTATAATTACGTTTCACGAGAGAGATAGAGATAGATAATGTGGTTTAAAGGGGTAAAGGAAAATGAAGATTCACCAGTCGTCTATCTTTTCCCACGAAAGCTGTTATTAATTCGTTGAGATTATCGAAGAGTGGGGAAGATGTTCGTTGAATGACGACGACGACGACGACGACGTCAAGGACGCGTCGTGCACTATCGTGCGTCGTCGTGCGTCGTCGGCACCACCCGGACGTGCGAGCACAAATTCGACGCCTTGTCGCTTCACGAGGGGAGAAGGAGAGAAAGAGAAAGATAGCATGATAGGGGAGAAAGGCACGTCATTACCGACGATGATGACGATGAAAACGATACCGTGCGGCGACTACACATGACACTTTTGCTATGTGATATTTTATAAAACAGGTTCATTATTTATATTTAAATACACTTGAGTTTTGAATTTCCCGCGCTCCAGTTCGGTCCTTACGTTTAGTGTGCAGTAGTAAATATGGGGGAAAGGACGCATATTCGGTAGTACTTTCGATGCAGTTGATGGGACGTCCTTGAGGTTGGGGGGCAGGGCAGGGCAGGTGCGTATGACGCCATGTCGAGTCCTTGCCAGCTTGGAAATATAAAAGGGTTCTGTTATCTCGACGAATGTCTCCGTCTGTAAACCATTTCGTTGTGTGTATGTATTTCGTACCCTCGCCCCCCCCTCCCCGCCCCCTTAGAAAACTCCTCACACGTGCGTTGTACTACTCCCGCCACAAATCTAAGGGGTGGCCGGTATCCCCTATTTTGTAAATAGTATTTCGGTCGAACGACACAGAAATGGTTGACTGGTGACACGATTAGCCTCATCTTCTCGAGTAAACGACAGCGGGAGGGTTCGAACTGTTGCAAATACTTTCGTGTCTCGTTGAGGGCGGCAATACTGGTTCCCATGTATTTATTATGCGCGATTTTACCCCGTTTTCGCAGGGAAGCTGTTTTCGTAAAAATTACGAGTCAAAATACGCGTTATAAAATATCGGCCGTAAAATTTCATTCTACCTTACCGACGCGTATTATTCATAAAAAAAATATTTTTGTCGTTAACGCGATGATGAACGAGAGTACTACAAATCATGCGTAAAATTTACTTACCGACCGTAGAGATCGATAAAAAACCACGCGCGTTCATGTACATATGTATTTTTTATTTTTTTCAGAGACACGCGAATACTCACGATCATTAAGGATATATTAATCCAAAGCTAACTTGTCGAGAGTCTCTTCAAGCAAACGCATCGTGACCCTCGCCTATCGTTCTCATCGTGACATCGAGAAAAACGATCTTAGCGCGTCGCAGTCTCCAACGATAAAACTCACGCACAGAGATACGCTTCAATCCTTCTGTTCCAAAAGAAGAACGACGCCGCAGACTTTCTAAATAATTAAAAACAAGTATGAATGCTTTGACAATGATAGATTAAAACGTTCGCAATATGTCTGTCTCGTCACATTCGCCGGATTATCTGAATACTTCATTTTTACTAATTAATTTGTCTGGCTCTCTTCCCATCTCTCTCTTTCGTTCTTTAATTTGTTTCTTTTAACGTTCGCACGGCATCGCTCCAGATATGCCGAGCGCGTGCTACGACCTATTGTCGGCTTCGGTCTCGCACGTGCGAGCCGTTACGTATCACCGCCACGCGCATAGCTTCCACGCGACTCGTGCTTTATTCTCCCGTAAATTCACGTATTGAATTTACCTACGTATCCCGTATATCTACCTCCGTATGTATGCATATACGCTGCGATAGTCTGTAGCGATATTAGCGTGCGAAGATTCAAGTCCAGAGTGCGTCCAATTCACATGCCGAATCTGCGTTCTCTTCATGCACGCTCGACGAACTCACCATGCTGAAATTTCAGTCGTTCGTTTATCTCTACTCAATGTGTGTATTCGTATATGGGTCTCCCTTCTCTCTCTCTCTCTCTCTCTCTCTCTCTCTCACTCTCACTCTCTCGGTTACATACACGTAGATATGCATGGTGCGTGGTACCACTCGTATCTGCTTTTAGGCGGCAGGATGACGAAGCCCAAACAGGCTCGAGTCGAATCAACTTCTATGGATTCAACTTTATCGATCGAAGAAACGATACGAAGGTCGACCAATAAGAACGAACTTTCTTCTTTTTTTCTTCATTTTCCTTTCGAGTGAATCGCTCACAAATGGATCGTCAAATTGTGGAAGTTCCTCGCGTTGCTCGAAAAATGTTCTTGGTCTATCTCTTTCTCTCTTATAATTACATCGATCTTGCCCTCTAAGTCTCTTCGCCATGCGTAGACTCGCGTCGCAAGCGAACGGATGTGGCGTGGACTTTTTACTTGCGGCTTTCTTACACTTTTATTTCCGTCGTGCTCTTCTCGAACTCGCGAAGAAATGAAAGACAAGCAAAAAGGAGAAAGA
>JAIFRP010000062.1:439680-458108 GCA_032403825.1 Odynerus spinipes | reverse complement strand
AGAGAGAGGGGGGGAGGGGTGGGAGGGACGACTCATCTTCCTCTTCTTCGCCGGTTAAGCTCGCATAGCCGGATATTCTCTTCTCTTCGTGAAAGACAGATTTTTTCTTTGTGTGAAAGAGAGCGAGCGTAGATGAACCAACCAACCAGTAGACGAAGGGTTGCTTCCATCGTTCGACCGGATATCGTTATTATTTGGTCCGGTAATTATATATATATATATATGCGTGTGCGTATGTGTGTAAGTAGTTATCCTTTTAATAAACTAAATATATTTTGTTTGCTGGGTTCATTCAACAAAGTCAAACTTGACACAATTTTCCTCCATTTTTCCTATTCGTGGAAAAAGAAAGATGGTGAATCACGTGACCGAAGAAGAGCGATAACATTTCACCCGACAATCCGTAAGCTCGAATGTCATGTTTCTCGATATCTCGCCGAGAAGTTCCTGTTTTGCTTGGCCGACTTTCGTTCGGTCCCCTTGATGATTCCTCGTTTCGACAAAGGTCACGAAAAGGCCCTCGTGGTCTCTCGTTTGGCTACGTATAACACTACACTCGTATGCGTGTACGTGTCCCGTAGGCCGTGCAAGGTCGTGGGCTTTTAAAACAGTATATCCATCCGTGCGCTTTCGGCTCGGCGCACTGCAGTAAATATCGCGCTTTGACGTTAAACGTAGCGTGCGTTGCATCGAAACTTTTACCCCTACCATATATGTACGTATGTATGTATATCTCTTTCACTTTACCATCCTGGAACTTTCAAACGAGTCAACGATTATTCTATATATTTTTACAGTGTCATAGTTTTTAAGAATTAAAGCTGATATCTATTTGTCTTCGTCGGCCATTTTTAATCGGAGGAATGTATCGTTTTCGCAGAAAGATAACGCAAGCGTGGAAGGGATGATTCGATTGAGAGGAAAGTAAATACACTGCCGTCATCCTGGCGCGTGGTAAACCGGGCCAAAGGCCTGGATCTTCGTCCTCCTCGTCTTCGTCCACGGAGAGGCTGCAAAGGATGCCAGGACCGGCGCAAGAGAGACCTCGCGCTCATCGGCTCACCGACATCGAGCCGCAAACCGCGAAGGTGAGCTCCGCAAATTCGATAAGCGCTGCCTCTTCTCCTCCCACTCTGTTTTCCGTGAGTATTTTTTCTTCTTTATTCTTTTTCAAAGGATCAATTCGATTTATATATAATATAAAAATGTCCTGATTGTGTACTTTGTATCGGGACGATACCATTTTCCCACTAGTTAGAAGCATGTAAAATAAATTAATTGATTGACTAAACGAAGTCATAATTGACGTCATTTTTCTTGAAGTTTTCTATACATGGAAGAAAAATGTGGCAGATCATGTGATCGATACGTAACTTTTGTTTCGCCAAATTTCATAATTACTGCGGTAATTTTGATAATCGTCGCGCTAGACTGTACGTCAACAGTCTAGAATATCGGTCGATATATGCTCATGGAATATGCTCATTACGGAATTAATGCTAATTGAAGAAACAATTCGGATCTTCGTTGGGGGCCATCAGAGAAAATTACGGCTCAACGCCATGCATTCTCTCAAATCGATCTTGTTGGGATCGCGTTGGGATCGATCTGGTATCATCTATCTCATTTATCTAGTTGATGCTGCGTGGTGGCTTATGGAAAGAGCGCGCAAACGAACGAGAGAGAGAGAGAGAGAGAGAGAGAGAGAGAGAGAGACAGACAGAGGGAGGAAGGGAGGGAGGGAGGGAGAATACCGATAGACAACCGCAGAGAGCTTTCTCGAGCGCGCATGTCTTCTAGAGTCTAGGCTAGATCGATCTGTAACAGTTTCGATAGCAGCAGTTCTCTGTCTTTGAGTCAACCTCGATCCTCGTCCGGTTTCGATGTCTTTTATCTCCGACTCTCTCTCTCTCTCTCTCTCTCTCTCTCTCTCTCTTATTTCTATCACCCTCTCATCCTATTTCTATTTCTTTTTCTCTTTCCACAAACTAGTACCGACTATCCCGTGTATCGCGAGCGTTATCTCGAACTTTGTATCGCGTAAGTCATGTATCACGATCGTACAAGATGAGATCGCATCATCAATTCTCTCCTTGGCAAAGTAAACACGCTCGCGACTGGTTTCCATCTTATTTTCGAAGAGAGACGCGTTCCATGTCCGTTCGATTAAACCAGCCTCCACCTCGACTTCCTCGCCTACGGACGAATTTGATCTTCTTTCAGCCTGTTTATCGCATCTTCCCTTCCTCTCATCTCTCTTTTCTTTTTTTTTCGTTCTCTTCTTCGTCTCGAGCCGTCGAGACGATTTATCGACAGTGGTAAGATCGAAAGTTATAAATACATGCTCGACGATGTAATTGGGATTAATCCGAGATAGAATGTAGCATAAATCCCTGTAATTATCGTTTCGAATAAATTTATTGCCGAATTACTATTATTATTCAAATTAGAAAGAAAGGGTAATATCTTTCTTCTTCATTTCCTTGTCCTTCGAGATACTTGATCCTCTTTTCGGGGCAACTCGTAAAGTCGTTTCGAAGGGGAACGCGGAAGTTAGACTCTATTTCGTTCTTGTCTTCTATCTTTCTCTCTCACGTTCTCCGTTCGTCCATCTCTCAGCAACGTGAGAGCAAATCGATAGGCCGTGCCACTGGCGTCGTATATATTCCTGCGTTCCTGCAGCTTCCACCTCATCCTCTAGGAAGACTACGCCGTCTTCCTCGAAAAAGTTCACTATTTTTCTCTTAGAACTCCCTCTAACGGGTGGAGAAGGGAGAAATGTCGCGACCGTAATGGTGAAAATAGAATTTTATGTCGGTGCGTTCCAAGTTTATGGTATATGAAAGGATAAATAATGATCAGCATACTTGTGTGCATATAATCCATGCGTCGTGTATTATATAGCGTATATCGTATTGATGCTCCGATTGGATGTCTGCAATCGTCGATCCATCGATCGATCATTCCACGCATTTCATTGGATCGCACGTGCGCGCGTATATAAAACGCGGAAGAATTTAAATATTCTGTGTTTCGTTTCCCGCTGATTATGTGTTTCCCTTTTTCTCTTTCGTTCTCGGCGAGAGAACGTGCGCGATACATTTCTGGGATGAAGTTTACCAAGACCGCGAATATTCAGAACGTGCAAACATGGACTTTGAACGGAGAGTAATGAAGCTCGGCTTCGCAAAGATCCCGAGAAACTTTGCTCCATTTATCCTGATATTCTGCGGATGATTTCCTGCTTCAAAAATGTTCGAAAGTGACGCCCCCTAACCCGATAACACCATGTTGATTTAACCTATCTATTCTATTGTGTTAAATTTTAGGGGGGAATCGAACACTAGTGTATATTATTTTAAAATAAAATTATTTCATAAAAAAATTGCGAATTTGGATCGTGCATTTCCGTGCTTATGGAGAAATTAGTTCTTTATTGGCGCGTAAATGCGATTCGTAATGGAACGAAAGCATATTTATCCGTTCCGTTTACAAAGCGAGAGAACGAGAGGTAGCACCTGAAAGGGCCATTTAAAAGTGCTTACGGGGCATTAGTCGGGAGATACGACGAAAGAAGAGGACATAAAGCGTTTCTTCTCTCTTTCTGCCTTTATCTTTCGCTCTTAAAAAGATCCGTGCCACGAGTTTCGTCCAAGAATATTCATTATTATCATAATATATAAAATATTATATTTGCCTGTATGTTTTTTATTTCTCATTCAATTAATTTTTCTTCTTTTTTATAGAAAAATAAAATCGTATAAGTAATTATATTTATAAACGCGTCGAATTTTCCTCCATGCTTAAAATGCTAAAAAAACATGATAATTGTTCTTGTTCTTATGAAAAGAAATAGAAACACGAATCGCCAATAAGAAAAAAGTACCAGTAGAGAGCGTAATCGGAACTTTCATCGGAGATAAACGTTGTACAAACTCTCGTTTGATTGCTGTGTAAATCAATCCAGCGTTTCTCCCGCCCGCGCGCGATACATCTTAATTAACGACGTTACGACTAATTGTAAGTAGCGGTTATACGAGTTTTCATGTGTTCGTTCGACCCTCGTAAGTTTCTTAGACTCTCTCTCTCTCTTTCTCTCTCTCTCTCTCTCTCTCTCTCTCTTTCTCTTTGAGAGAAAGTACTATATCAGAGTATTAAACGTGCGCGTATACTCGCGCGAAACGCGAAAATGAGTTACTCCGCTGCATTATCGGCAGCGGGATTAATCACGCAATGCGTTACGGACCTCTCCCTCGCGTATATCGCCGCGACAAATTACGAGATTTATTTCTCGGTTCGCTCTTTCCTTTTGTTCTTTTTCTTTCGTTCCTTTTTCTTTCTCGTAACGTGCACATAACGTTTAAACAACGCGAGATAAATCTCTCGTTACCGTTTTATAAGAGACACGATCTATGTACCGTTAAAAACGTTGCTCCTATCATCCGGCTCCCTTTCTCCCCGTTTGTACACTCTCGTAGAACCACACGACAAATAGTTTATTGCTCACTCTCTTGACTTTCGCGCATGACTTAGTATTTTCTTCGCGTAGGAAAGCCGAAGACTTAATACATTTTTGTATTTTTCTCTTACTCGTTCATCCATCTATCCATCTTTTTTCAGTGAGCGTCGTCTCAGATTTTCTTGTGAGTCATACCCTTAAGTGCTGCGATCCAATTCGCAAAGATGTGAACATAGTGGAATGTATATTTGAAATGCACCCACCTCTATGTGGTGGGAAGCGAATTGGATGGATCTGCCAATGAGAAAAAGTGTAGGACTCACGAAACGACAAATGGAGACATCGCTTTTTCTCTTACTCTTTCGGCGCGCCACTTTCAAATCGATAATCTCGTACAAGAGCTCGTTCACATTCATTTTTCTTCTTCCACTCAAATGTATTTTCTTTTCTTACTTTCTTATGTTCATTGATGAAACGGTTGTTATGAAAGTGGTCTAAATGGAGAATCGGAAAAAATGAGTGATACTTATTTAAGCTCAGATCGTGTCGAAAGGGTGAAAGTGTATTTTTTCCTCCTTTTTTTTTTATGAATAGCGATGCGAAGAAACGACACACGGTTTTCGTGAATTTTGTAAATAATTCTTTCCTCGACATTACAAGCGTGCTCGCCAAGTGTTTGGTGAAGCGTAAGAGCATTCGCTTAGAGCAGTCCGGTTTAGGGGTTCTGGTTCGCGGCAAACCAGTTTTCTAGAGAGCAATGAGAGTGCGAGTGAAGCATCGAATCGCATGAATTATCATCGTTCGTGAACGCTCGTTGCTGTGATTTCTCCCTCTCTCTCTCTCCCTCTCTCCCTCCCTCCCTCTCTTTCTCTCTCTCTCTCTCTCTCTCTCTTTTCCTCTTAATTTAGCTTGATTTTTCGGATACATCCAAAATACGTCACATCGCATCCCACCGACCTACTTCCACTTATTTTCTGCCCTTCGGTCTTACGATTTTAGAGAGGAAGAACTGTCCTATCGAACGTCTCGCGATTTGGAACATTCACCGAGAGAGAACGGTCAATAGTACCATTTTCCCTGGCAATTGGCACATCGTGCGACATAATATCGTAAACCGAGATGCGCTTTCCGAAACTCCCTTCATGTGTCCCGAGTATGACCTACTTTCATTCTCCGGGATGCTCACCTATTTCCATTATATAACGTTTTAGCACTGTCTACTAAAACGGAAGCAATTACCTCGCCTGAGGTTTCGGTCCAAAGTTTTTTTTCTTTTACAAAAGAATTGGATCAAATTGGTATATTTTTACCATCCTCCTTTTTTTGTACCTGGTATCACACTCAACGATCCTGAAATTACTGATAGGGAGACAAAAGTGTTCGGATACTGGAATTCTCGGATAATGGAACGATCATTTTTAAGAAAATGACAAACATCAAGAGCTTAACATCAAGACAAAGGGAAATTAATATTTGTTGCGTGTTCGAATTTCATGTTGCACGTATGTATGTAAAACAGCAAAAACTACCCTGTAAATTCTTAGATAGGAGTGGTCCAGAATGTCAGAAGAAAGAATGTAAAGATAAAACAAGAGGGCGTTCATCGGATAAGGGTAACTCTGAAATTGCGGGAAAATCCCGTGGATGGCGACGGTGTTCTCAAACGAAAGTCCCGAATCACCACCGGTAGAGTCCGCTTGGTGGCATCGAGCTGCCGCTTGCTGCTGCTACTGGTGGTCTCCGGTGCCCTCCGTGACCCAGTTTTACCCGGCCTGTGCCGCCCAACTCTCCTCGGCTCTCATTCCACGCTATACCACTACTACATATTCCTCGAGCCGACTCGATGGATCCGCCGATGGATTCGAGAGATGGCTCCTCGACGTCGATGCGCAACACCACCACCGCTGGTAACCTCCGCGGTTCCTCGTTTCTCGGCGAAGGACACGGGCTGACACTCTCCACGAGAGAGGCCACGGGAGCTCCTCGTTGAGAGGAGCAACCCTCGGAACAACCCTCGGAACAACCCTCGGAGCTACTCGCGGACGCTAGCTCAGCTATGCGCCGTGTACTTGCCGGTTGTGGCAGTTGTTCCGGTCGTTTCGAGGTACTCCATTACCCTCTGATCCTTTCCTGTACGCTTTCACGCGTGCGTCTACCGTGTGCGTTTTGACACTTTTTCCTTGGCCTTTTCTCAACTACTTTGGATTGTGTCCTCGTTATTGTGTTCCCTACCGCCATCATCACGGACTATTCCACTGTCGAGAAAAAGTGCTCCCAAGGATCGTAATCTCATCCTGTCCGTTCCCGTTCTTAGCGGGTCGAGTGTGTGTTACGTGTCCATCGTTGTTGCAAAATTTTGGTGTTTATGAGCGATTGGTGTTACGGTGTTATCGGTGCTTTTCTCTTCGGAGGAGAGGATCATGTTCGATGTTTCCCATGGGTAAGCCGTTTCCGATATCTAGTAGTTCTTTTAGAAAGGGTTATCTGCAGCTTACCGGGGTTGCTTTTGCTATTGTCTTCAGACAAATTTGCGCTTGCTTCGACGACGAACATTTTCTTTAGTCTCTTTCCTTTTTTTTTTCTTTCTTTCTTTCTGTCTTTCTTTCTCATTTCTTATAGGCTTCCTACACGTAGTCTTTCTATATTTAACGGAACGAACGTTCTCCGGGTATATTTCGAGTTCGAGGCTCGGAAACATCTTGGAAGCATTCGAGATGAAGTTTCAAGTCTTCCGGATTGCTAGTAAAACGCGAGAGTAGCATTTGCTGCGAATGATTGCATTTCGCGCGCTTGGAAGTTTACGTATGTGCTTGTGCGTGAGAAAGAGGGGGAAGGCACTTTTATCGGGTTCCCTCGGCTTTCGAAGAACTCTCGCAAAGCGCAAAGTGTTTAAATGAACAGCTGCAGCCGATCTTCGTTACTGGGTCAACGCACTTTTTGGCAACGCCAGTTAAACATTACGCGTTCCTCTCTCTCTCTCTCTCTCTCTCTCTCTCTCTCTTTCTGATTCTCTTTCACGATCATTGCCTATTCCCTTTCTCTCTTCCCATAATCTATTCTGAGTTACGTCAATGAAAATATATCGTCACACCGTTATAAATTTCGAAGTCATATTATGACTGTAAACAATGAAACATGAGATTAATTTTGAATCGAAAATTTATAAGAACCTTATAACAATGTTAACAATATCATTAAAAATATATAAAAAATTTGTGGGCAAGGAGAATTCGATTTAAATATTAATTTTGTAAGTAGATACTCGTTTCGAAATAATTTTCTTATTAGAGTTTTGATTAATTCGTTCTATTTTGTTTGAAATTAATCTAATGAGATATATCACGACGTGACTTGCGTTCGTAAAATGTTTGAGCTCTAGCAAAGTAAACGCACCGGGCTGTGTGTTCGCTTCGTTCGAACACGCGCCTCGTACGATAAGACATAATTCTGAACGATCGGTGTTGCTCTGGACACGGCGTTTATTGCGTTTACGGATCGTTTCCTAATTTTGGAGCGACTCGAATAAATCTACGGACGGATTGGCAGCGATTTCGATTTTAATGCGTCCCGCGAAATCACGCAAGCGGAAGGAGAGTTATCGATGATTTATATACACCAAGTGAACCGTCTAATGCGATCAGTTTACTTATCTACAAAATTTTAAAACATAAAGAAAAATTATTTAAGCTTAAAAATAATACAAAAATCTACCACGTCACGTTATATGGTTCATCTTGTATATATGTATGTATATACAAAAAGGAAGAACGAAATACTACGTTCGTTGCCAAAAAATTTAGTGACCTATATAAGACTCTGTTTTGTGTTACTTACCGATAAAACACATTTTCCGCATTGCGAATCTCGGCAATCTTGATCTTTGGAAATCCGTCCGATAAAAATGTTCGTTCATTCGCACACGCGCACACGCAAACATTTTAAATGCCTTTAACTCGATAGAACTTTATGAACACAATACGACAACTTCGGATCGATATTCCGCTATTTGTGCTTTTTCGTACGAAGTAAAAATAACATCGATTTTCGTGTCCCGATTTCTCGCCGACTTTTGCTTTGATATTCGATAGAATAGAAGGAAGAATACGTGGAAAGTTTTGGACCTTTCGATAAAGTCCAGAATTTGAGATATTCGCGCTACCCTTTACAAGTTTCAAAGGAGTCGTATGGGCTTTTAAAAAAATGAACCTAAATCACAGATAAAAGTAACGTTGAAATATTGCCGTCAGGTTGGAGCGGAACTTACATTTTAAGAAAATTGAAACGAGACATTGCGATAGTTAGAGGCAATATGCAAATTTTTTAAAATACGTACACATTCTAAGCTTCTATTTACTCCCATATGCCAGAATGCCCGTGTCTTTTTCCTCCATTCCCTTAATTCGTTAAACGAGACAAATGTATGCAGAAAGGGAGAAAGAAATGGAGGATACATATACATATACAATACATTCGCGGTGATACGCCGTGACCTATAAAAGTGGAAGGTTTCCAACTTTCGATTCTGTTCTCGTCGATATACGGGCTTTGTGCATTTCTGCCTTTTGTCAACGGACAGTATTGTTCTTTGTTTTACACAGACACACGCGCGCGCGCGCGCACACACACACACATGTTCGCCCACCTTAGCCACAATATTCATGTGAACGTGCAAATCGGAGTTAGTATCGTCTCGGATAACCTTGGGCTAAACGTCACACTCGAAATGCAAAATGCAAGAGTTATCTCGAAATTTTCTAAGTCTTGAAATTGCAATTAGCACGTTGATTTAATACTATTTTTTGTTCCGAAGGACTGTACGAGCTTTGGCGGAAGTTCAAGATTATTATTGAGGAACTAATCGAATCGTCCTTGCCAGGAAATATAAATGATTCTCGTACCATGCTTCCGATAGCAATTTCTATTAATTATCAGACAATGACGAGGGGAATTAACGGAGCTTGATTTATAAGATAAATGGGAGATAGGTTATTTATCTAAATCGATAAGATTATAGTCCTTGAAATACTCGGCTTTTAGAGAAATCTACTTTATCGACGACTCCTTTCAGCATTTAAGGGCGAACCCTTTAAATACATCTCGCGGTGGTTTTGGTTCATACATTCGTAGGTCAAGGCAGTCAGGAGCAATGAAACGAACGCTCGCTCGTCAAACGAGATAATTGGTAATACTCTTATCATTGAAGGTCTGCTACACTGTCGTCGTTTTTGTATCGAGCGTTAAGGAGGAAGCGTGTATTCGAAGAAGGACGATAAATTTCTTAATTTTTTCTTCTTCACGTTTTTTGCGCCTTTAAAAGACAGTCATTATTCGCGTTTGCTTTTTGGATCACGCGTGTCCGAAAGGAAAAAAAAAAAAGAAAAAGGTTTATCCACTTTATACGTTCGCGTCATCGTCTCGGATTGGAATCCACACGCGGTCAGTAGAGCTTTTATACGCCTAACTCGTCGAATAGACCCTTCATTCAGATCGGTCTGCCCGCAAAAAGCAAAGATTTTTGTTCCTCCTCGAGCAGCTAGCAGCGTTTAAACGTTCTTGGTATGCGAGTGCCATTGAACGTTGCGAGATTTAACGATGAAAGCAGTTCGCTTCTTAGCTGTTAACAGCACGGCAGCGTACACTCGATTCTCGTTGCAAATGAAGTGTCATAATTATCCTCGGGAGCAGGAAAATTTGTATAGAAAGAAGAAAATGTCATCGGACAAATATTAATTTTCTGTGCACGTTAATTCGCGCGGTGAAACGGTAATCGGCAGTCGTACGGCGCGGCGCGGCGCGGCGTTCCTTCGCGCGAAGATGATTAATTTCACGGTGGATAGGAAACAAAGTGAGTCTGGTCTAGCAATTGAACGAAGATGCGCCGCGTCGCCGCGCCGCCGCGCCGGCCGGTTGGATGAATCATCGCGCATGGAGAATTTAACTAACATAAGTACCGAGGCTCGCTCATTGATCTTGTCTCTTGGTGGACGCGAGCCATGAGCTTGCTCGTGTCTTTTCCGAAGGAACGAACGAACAAACGGACAACTCGTTGGCATTCTTGGTCAAAGGAAAAGAGAAAGATGACGGCTTCTTTGATTCGTTTAAAAAGACAATCCAATGCTAAAAATGATTGTCGAGTAATTTATCGTTTTGTCTGACGCAGGGATTAGGATGTAATCGAACGGACGACTTCAGCACACCCGTAAGTTCCGGTAGCAACATGGGGAGTATCGCGAGATTCCCGAAACTCGACGAGTGCGCCCACTTTCATTACGAGCATGTGGAGCTTGGTGCATTGGAGGTGAGTCCCTTATCATTTAAGCGATTGCCTAATTTATTCGATCGAAATAAAAACTTTCATTATCGAATCGAACGCGTTTTACAGGTCTCTGTGAGCGAGGGCACCAATGAGGCAGATACCTACGCGGTTAGAGTAACCTCCGGGGACGCATGCTGGACGCTCCAACGATCTTACGACAACTTCGTGATGTTCGACAAGCAACTCCATCGATGCATCTTCGACAGAAAGTTCTCATCGCTACCGAAGTTACCGGACACCAGGCCTAAATTGCATTGGGACATAATCAAGGACTACCTTCAACGATTCTCCCGTCTGAATCACGAAGGCCTCAATTGCGGTCCTGTATTAAATTGGTTGCAGCTCGACAACAGGGGTAGAAGGATACTCGTGCCGGAATCGGACTCTTGTCCTATAAACACACCAGCCGTGGCAGCGGCCTATGCTGTCAGACCTTACGTTGCGCAGGCACAGGATGAGATCTCCTTTCAGGTGAATTTACGCTCCCTTCGTAACCCTATTACCTTTTGAGTTACTTCGCGAAGATTGAGAACCCCTGAGAGTTCGGATGTTTTTTCAGTGTCCGCCACGTCTCGCTTAATCCAACGTTCGATGTGTTACAGGTCGGAGACATGATCTCGGTGATAGACATGCCACCACCGGGAGAAAGTACGTGGTGGCGCGGTAAACACGGATTCGCAGTCGGCTTCTTCCCGGCCGAATGTGTCGCGGTAATCGGAGACAAAGTTCCACGTCATTTAACGGTCTCGGCGACGGTCAGATCGAAATTACCGGTAAAACCGGTGCTTAGAAAGCACGGCAAATTGATCGCCTTCTTCAGGTCGTTTATCTTGAACAGACCGTCGAGGAGGAGACTTAAGCAATCGGGTATCCTCAAGGAACGTGTCTTTGGTTGCGATCTTGGTGAACATCTCTTGAACTCTGGGCAAGATGGTAAAATTTCACTCATGTTTTTAACATTATCCAATGACTTTTAAAATGATAGGTAGATTTATCGTGACGATTGGATTCGCAGTTCCAACAGTGTTAACATGCTGTGCCGAATTTATCGAAAACCATGGCCTGGTCGATGGTATTTATCGACTGAGTGGCGTCACCTCTAATATTCAAAGACTACGAAACGCATTCGACGAGGATCGCGTACCGGCGTTGCATTCCGACGAAAGTATCCTCCAGGATATTCACTCCGTGGCGTCTCTCTTAAAGATGTACTTCAGAGAACTTCCGAATCCTTTATGCACGTATCAGCTGTATTCCACGTTCGTTAGTGCGGTTCAAGCCAATAGCGATGCCGAGAGATTGAGGCGAATGAGAGATGCTGTTAGGAAATTACCACCACCTCATTATAGGTAATGAAATTAAAGTAAAAAATGAAAAAAATGTAATTAAAGAAAACAGACGAATAATTTGATATCCTTTCGTTTGCACAGAACGTTAGAGTACTTGATGCGTCATCTGGTAAGAGTGGCAGCTCGTGGCGCGGAAACGGGTATGACACCGCGCAACGTTGCGATCGTATGGGCACCGAATCTTCTTCGATGCAAGGAACTCGAGGTTGGTGGCGTGGCAGCTCTTCAAGGAGTCGGGGTGCAAGCCGTCGTCACGGAATTTCTAGTTTGCTACGCCGAACTAATCTTCGGAGACGGGCCCGTTGGTAGACCAAAATCTTTAGCCATCACGACGCCTGCTCGTCTGCTCAGTTTGGAGGAGGCACGGAACAGGAGCGTGAGAGGCGAGCCCGATTATATAGAGGTTGGTGCGGGCCCAGCTGGTTTGCCATTGCACTATCACACGGTGATCGAGCTGCCACGAAAGAGAAATGGCTCGAAGCGTTCGCCGTCGTTGAACTGGAGAGCTTTGTTCGGTCGAGGTGGCTTTGGTGGTACAAGAGGCAAAGCCAGACAAGTTGGCACGCCACCTCAAGTAGAAACGGTGCCAAGTTCCTTAAACTCGTTGCGACGATTGAGACCGGTGAAAAGCGCGGATAGCTTGGACGGTGAAGATAGTTTGGGCCCTCTTCTAGGACCACCACCGGCAAGACCTTGCGGTCATAGTAGATCCGTCTCCCACGACTCGTATTTCGATCATTTGGCTGACGCGCCAAACGCGACATCACCCCTGGATCTCTCAGAGATCCAGCTGAACTTCGATCTCGAGGAGAGAGAGATGAGAATGTTCTCGGAGGAAGAGAGCGCAGGTGTGGCCTCGGTGGAGGCCTCGCCGCGACGACAAAGGACCGAAGGAATGCAATGTCCTACCGTTACAGGTGGATCCAAGAGGAAACGCTCGAGACTCGAGGAACGATTGCATTGCGACGTTGAATTACGTTTTATCGATAGCCAAAGTCCCGATCAGGTATAGTGCTGGTCTATTAAAAGGTATCCTGCTGAATATGTATGTGCGATATCTTTAATCATACCATCATTTTCAGGTAATGATATCCGCAGACGTACACAACATGGAAACGCCGTCTCCGCTGCCAACTCCAGGCTATCTGCCACTATTGTCCGAAGCATCGACTCCATTAACCCCCGCCACATTACAAGGAACGTCTCATTCGACGTCACCGATTCCCGTTAATAGTCCTAGGATTAGTTTTCGAAGTTTTACCTTACCTTTAGAGCTCGATGACGAACAAACCAATACGAACAATGTGAACAGAGCTAGTGTGTCTTCCGATAAAACATCCGACCCTAGTCATAGGTTATCAGTAAGTTTAAATGAACAGAATAACGCCAAGTCTTGCGAAAGAATACGTAGCTACGATAGACACGAGGATCCTTATAGCAATACCACGACGATAGACAAATCGAAAGCCCGAAATACCGAGGAATCCACGGACGCTGGAATATCGGATATTCACGATCAAGAAATGACCCCATGCGAGAGGCTAATGTCGCTCTGTAGCGAGGTCGAGTCTAGTAGAAAAACTACCCCGTCTAAAGATATATCCGACGAGTCCGAGTTATGTCCAATGGATAAAGACAAGTTGTGCACCGATAACAAAGATACATCCAACGCAAAGAACCAAGAAACCTTGAATAACAACCGGTCCATCGACGTACAGAGTGAAAATATGATCGCTGAGAATTCGGACGTACATGGACACGAGTTGTCAGGCGTACCATTATCGAACACAACCGATCTCGATTCTCCAATGTCTTGCGAACAAACTCTGGAAGACCTACCGGATTCAGGGTTCGTCATATGCGACAGTTCGGACAAAATCTTTACCAGCACGGAGACCCAGCCGATGGTGACCACTACAAACGATTCCGGCGAGTGGGTGATCGTGGAAAGAACAACTGGCTCTATCACAACGCCAACCAGCGAGTCCAGTAGCCCTAAAGATCCTCTCGAAGGTACAGTGAATCCAGCCATAGCTACGGAAACACCTCAATTAAGATCCATGTCCGAAAACGTATCACGAACATCTTTGGATCTCACGATGGGTTCAACGGTGGACACCGACACTTCCTGCATCGGGGCTAGCGACTTAACCGAGAGTCCTGTCCTGGCACAAGTGTCCGGTGGTATAACCTGTCACGTCACAGATGTCAAGGACTACAAAGAGTTGGAGGAGCACGAGAACGCGCAAAGACCCTCGACGACGTTCGACGTGAAATTAAATTTTAGTTCGGTCGACTGTGCGAACGAATTCACGAACGATCTTCCTTCCCTTTTGCTAGATCAAGACAACGGTAACGAGAAAATTTGTCGGGTTAGCATAACCGATATCGAATCGAACGAAAAACCTAAGCCGAAAGTCGACGCATCTTTCATTCGGTTGGACAACGCGCATGTACATAGCACGAATAAAAATCAGGAGATCGAGAAAACCGAGAGCGAGATCGATCAAACGAACTTTGACACTCAGCAGCTTGTAGCGCGAAGTATGCAACAACAGCAGCAGCAGCAGCAGCAGCAGCAGCAGCAGCAACAGGAGATACGTAGATCTTTGGAAAGTAATCAGAAATTGCAATACTCTCAACATACCGATTATCAAAAATGTTCTCAGCGGTCCGATAAGGACAAAGACGCCCATGTGATCGAAAGTGATAAACAGACGCCTAATAAGTGCAAAAATTTTGAGCAGCAGCTATCACAGAAGCAACAGAAGAAACAAAGTTCTCAACATAATAAGTACGTCTCGAAACACGATAGCGAGAGCCCAAAAAGAAACAGTCTACGTCACTCTCAACTACGAGAGAATGTCGAAGTTGTAATACCATCCGAGAACGCCGCGGAACCTTGTGAGATTGCTCATGCACCCGAAGGAGCATCGGAAGCTATGCCTTTGGACTCGTCATATTCAAATGCTTCTTCACCCGTTGATGATTCCATCGTTCTCCGAGATACGGCCGCTATTTTGCAGGAACTAGCCCTTCAGCGATTATCCGGTGGCATGGTGGGTGAATTATCGACTCCACCGAGAAGAAGATACGAGACCGAGGTCACCAGAGAACGAAGAAGCTTCGATTCTGAAATTGGCCGAGAAATCGTCCGCGAACGAAAAATGCGGCAAGAGTTGGACACTGCTCGCGGTAAATCGGAGGAACCACCTGTAAATAATAGCAGCCATTATTTACCACCCTGTTTGCGAGCTCGTCACGCCAGAGCCACGCGTGCGGCTCTTAGCAGATCGCTCGACGAAGCCAAATTTAATCAGATGACCAGTGGTGACTCGTCTCTACCGATAAAACAGACCTCCGATGAGGTTCATCAGCACAGTTCCACGCCCAACGTTGGCACTATGGCAAATCCCTCGCCTAACGGTTCGGAAAAAATTCACCTGAAGAATCTCGGCGGTCTGGATTTAGGTGATCCACAGTGCCGAGAACGTATCGAAAAGTACAAAGAAGAGAGGAGGACATTTCTGAGGGACAAATATAGATCGGAAAGTTTTCGCGGCATGTCCTCGAAAGCTGAAGGAGATGGAGAACAGGCGTTGCTGGCCAGATTGAAGCAGAGAACATCACGGCCGTCGCTTCATTGACACTGAGCCGATTCACTCCTTGAGTTTTGAGAAAAGAAAAAATGCTTCTTTGTTCTTTGTCAAAAATCCAATCTCGAAAGTCAAGGTATGTCATTAGTTGAAAAATTCCTTCTTTGCGAGGAGATAAGAAACGAAATTCGCGAGATTGCACCTATCTGAACCGTGCAATAAATCGTTTTTTCTTTCCTTTCCTTTCTTTTTTATGCCTATGGAATTTCTTAATTTATTAAGCGATCGCGATTCCAATTGATTAATCCTCCACGATCATTTTTCCATTGTTACGAATTTTACTGAGATACTTTTTATCACTCTATTCCCAAAGATATTTCGCGCGTCGTTTTCGTATTTATTGCGTTGTTCTGTTATTAGATCGGCTTCTATTATCGTATGTGCGTAAGTTTTACATTCGAATGTGCGTCGTGTACCAGAGTTATGTGCCCGCGAAATTGCGTTTATTATTAATTAGTACGAAAGTCATTGAACGCTCTCGTTAGATCTTTTATAGGAATATTTTTGAAACGCTTCACCTTGCGTGAACGCGTTCAACGTTTTGTTGTTAACCTATTGGTATGTTTAGATCGCAATATCTTTTTTATATGATAAAGCGTTGATCGTCGATGTTTTTTAGTGTGAAAATCGTTCAACGTTCTTCATTTTTGCCTCGTACCTTGTATGTATGCGAAAAAATTATTTGCGAAGATTTTTACGCGCGTTATTGTTAACGTTATATAAATACGATCTCTGGTACATTTATAATGCTTCGTTTATCGATAGGAACGAGAGAAATTCAATGAATACGGTTTATATATATATATATAGCTTTTGTATATGCTCACATGTTTATTATTTAGTTTTTATGTATAAAATATATAAAAATATATATACACACATATGTTTATGTTTACGTTTATGTTTGTAATGTGCATGTGTGTGCGCGCGCGCGCGTACATGTACGTGCGTATGTGTGTGTGTATATATATATAGTATATATGGAGTTAACTTATGCGTTAGCAAGATATGCGGAAAAAGATATGACTTGAAATCAAGATTACTGTTCGGAAACCGATCATGTCGAAATAAAAGATAATACTCCGAATTAAAGATAGTCGACTGTATATAGTTCCGCCAAAATAGTGATTCGCTTCATTGTTGCTTCGAGATCTGGTCTTACGAGCGAACGAGTTTCAACGATTTTCTCTTTAATAAAATATATTCTTCTCTCTAACCTATGCGATACGTGAAATTGTGACTCAAGACTGTATAAGTAGGAAAGCATCAATTTTCTCGAAAAACGATTTACTCTCTGCGAATATACTTCTACTCGTATGTACGTACCGTAGTTCACGAAGGAGTATCTAATTAATTATAAAACACGAAAGTAGTACTGTCGACAAAATTACCATGTATTTTCTCGTAAACGTATTATAGTATACGCATTTCTTTGCGTAAATTTCGACATTTTTTCTATTTTCGACCAAAAAGATGTCTCAAAGAGAAAAAAAAATACTCAACGAACGTGACCGTTCACGGAAAGGAATTACGCGTCATGTTTACCCATGAACGTAGATGAAAGTTCATAGCCTATTCGAGTAATTGTACAATAATAAAGGCATCGTTAGAATTTAAGGAGAACAAGTTTAGCGAGATAAATTTGGAACTTTTACGAAGTGAAAAAAGAAAGAGTTCTTTCGCACAGCCAAATATCCTATTAACGAAGATTATAAAGTTCAAATTGCCAAGACACGGTGTATTGTACGATTTCCTGCTAAGTGTAAGAGCGCCTTTCAATTTTCTGCATACATTTAAATACTTGTAAACGTGAAATTTAAGTTATTTCTCAAAAGTCAAAAAGAAAGGAACAATTTTTGTAACTTCCAATTTTTATTAAACGACAATCCATTTCGTCGATCGTGTACTTACGATTAGTTAAGAAATTTCAATTAGTTTCTGCTGGATTTATTTTGTTAAGTTTGTACAAAATATGCATGCACGAGTAATACATATACACACACGCGCGCGCTTGAGAAGCTACTAATAATATGATAGCCTGATTAGATAAAGAGGAACAAATTTTTAGACATCTAGCAGTCTCTTCCCTTTTTCAACCCCACCGAATATCGTGCCGTATTAATAAAGAAAGGCCTAGCTAATAGTATAGCCAGTTACCTAAATATGACCTAAACCGAACACTGAACTAAAAAAAAGTAATAAAAATGAAATGATGAATTATTTACTAGATATATACGAAATATACTACTGCACAATACATAACGCGCGATAACGATGCATCCAAAGGATGATTTATTTTTAATAATTTCAGATCGATCCCATCGATATCGTAAAATTTTACGAACTAGTATTTAGATTTAAAAAAAAGAAAGAGTGCGAGAGAGAGAGAGAGAGAGAAAGAAAGCCTAACGAACTACTATTGCGGGTTATATTATAATGCGAACCGTCTTTAAAAAGAAAGGAAATAAAAATGAATTTTTTCGCGACATATTCAAGGGCTGATAGCAATCTTGCTTTTGATCGTTTAAAGAGCCCCCCGTTCTTCGGGACATATTTCTGTCCGGACCTCCTTATTATTATATATTTCGTCCCGCCCCCTCTCTAGCCGTATATTTTCCCTCTAAACGAACGTTTCCGTTACTAGAGAA
>JAIFRP010000062.1:406077-417694 GCA_032403825.1 Odynerus spinipes | reverse complement strand
AAAAAAAAAAAAAAAAAAACGAGCGACTATTTAACGAGTTTCTTTTGTCTTTACGTACGCGCTGCTATAGATGATCAAGGCGATACAGGTACTGCGAATTCATCTGCTGGAACTAGAAAAAGTGCAGGAGTTGTGCAAGGACTTCTGCAACAGATACATTACGTGCCTGAAAGGCAAGATGCAGAGCGAAAATTTGTTACGCAGCGACTACAGTCACCATGGACACGACATGGGTCCGTCCAGTGGCAGCAATGGCAGCAGTCCATTGCAGGTTAGATGTTTTCACTATGCTCGAGGCACCCTGGCCTGTTCCCTTACCTTAGTAGATATCCTTGCAATTAGGAGTGTACGAGTATCGTTCAAGCGTGTTTTATACTTCACAGATATTGGAAAATAACTTTTATAAATCATTTGGATTACTAGAATAAGTGCGACGTATGTATGTCGTAGGAATTATTAATAATGAAATACCAAATGATACTCGTGCATTCCTTAAAATATAATAGAACCCCGCCCTGCTCTCTGACGGCTAGTTGCGACATATATTTGCCAGGTGCTGTCATCTACAGGCAATGATGTTGAGTCGGGAACTAACGGATTCAGAGTAAGCAGAGGGGATCTGCTATTGGAAAATGTTGGTGCAAATCAAGTGGCCGTGCAAGAAGATGGTGGAAACGATAGACCTTCCTCGGTTCGATCGACGTCTACCAACCAATGTTCCATCAGATCTAACAGCCAAGATCACGATGAGCCAGTATCACCCTCCACGGTGCATGGAAGTACTCCACTTTCTCAAATTGGTGCTCATCCTTGTACTCCTGTTAACGATATGTATCTTGGTCAAGGTTAGTGAAGGAACTGGTTGCGATTTTTTTTTTATATGCTAGAAATCTCGCAGAAATATTTTTCATCCATATGAGATTGGGCCACGGTGTAAATAACATTGAATTATGTTAACGTATCTTGGTCTATTTTCGCACTGCGTAGTATTTTAGTTTGAACCAGAGAAAACAGAGATCATGTTGAAAAAAAAAAATTATACATTCACGTTTATAGATGATATCGACTATGTAAATACTGCTGACAGAATGTATATAGAAGAAGCTGGATACTGGGGTCTTCTAGTGCTACTAGAACGTGAAACTGAATATGTGGATGTTGGAGATGCTAATGATGAAAAGTATCTTGGTTAGATATTATTAAATATCCCGAGTTTTTCGATACTCAGTTAGTAAAGTTTACATTTTCATGTCGTATAAAAAATGGGCGCGCGTTGTATCTTTTTCATCGCAAGTAACTTCAAACTCGTCTTCGACAATCGTCATACCAATCAATCGTTTTTAGATATTACTGTTGCAGGTTCTCCGTCTCCTGCTCCAAGCGAAGATGAAGAAGATTGTGGCACTGGCACTGCTACCTCAAATCACGGTAGTATTCACGGTAGCAGCAATCACGGGAATGTCAAAAAGGGCAGACAAAAGCGCGGTGTTCTACCTAAACAAGCGACTAGTATAATGCGAACGTGGCTCTTTGCACATCTAGTTGTGAGTTATCAACTTGTATTGATATCCGATATCCGATAGACATATAATAGCTAGTATTACGATAGAAGAAAAGATCGTAATCGGTGTTTGTTCTTGTTGCAGCATCCCTATCCTACGGAAGATGAGAAACGACAAATCGCGAGTCAGACAAATCTAACGTTGCTTCAAGTTAATAACTGGTTCATTAATGCGCGCAGACGAATCCTACAACCTATGCTCGATGGTGCTGGCGCTGATGCGGTATCTCGTGTAGGGAAACGTCATAAGGTTTCCAAACATGCGGTTCAGCAGCAACAAATTCAACAACAGCAAGCCGGCTGGCAATCCGAAGAATCGGCAAGTGACTCGGGTTCCAGCGATGGTGAAGGAGGTGCCGATAGATCAAAAGACGGTAACGATAGTGACGAAGACGATCTTCACTGACCTCTGTCGATCGCCGAAATGTCAGCCTCTTTAAGGTACCTTCAAATCCAGTTGCTTATTACAGTATTAAGGTATTCGAGGATAGATTTCGCTTTAATTGTTAAACACGTAATCATTCTCGCGGCAACCAAGGGTACATGAGTAGAGGTTATCACGCTCTCTTATCAAGCGATATTTCTGCTCTGGCTTCCTTTACACTAAAGCAAAATTCGCGTATGAACGATTACTTAATCTCCACTCATTACCCAAAAGGTAATAATCTCTGACGGAAATACAAAAATCGATGTTCCCTAATCACCAGATAGAAAAAGAAATACAAATCACAGGTCTTCGATTTAAAACGTAATCAGTGGTGCGATCACGCTTACGAAAAATGATATAGGATTATTTATCAATAATACACACGTCTTCGGTTTGGTAAATTAGTATTAATAAAGCTTAAATTTCTTATGTCACTCCTTCGGATCACCAATGTTTACCGCTACCCTGTATCTACAGAAAATCTAATTAGTAATTCCATACGGTTTAATATTTTTGTAAAATTTATCGCGAGAACTTCTTTTAGTCTGCAAGCAGTACAAAAGATATTCGGAAATATGCGCACTGTTTATTTTACACTAAAAAAGACACGGACAATAGATAATGTACTACATATATAAAGAATATTGAAATCTGTACATACCATACAATTTTGTTATTTATTGTGATTTCAATTAGATACATCTAATTTCTTTAAGAATACCTTCGGAGTTATGGAACATGCCATAATATACTAGCGTTTGTATATTTTTATACAAAAAAATTGCTTTCTAAAAAGGTATATTCTTTGTAAAGTTACAGTAACTTAAATTTTATCATGTTTTCTAATCTATGTGTGATAATGAGAGAATAATAAAAGAAGGGCAGTGTCTGAACTAGTAACCGATATTTCATTTTTTTTTCACCTTATTTTAGTACGACTTAGCTTTTATAAAAAGCAAGTAAAGTTAACGAGACAACCTATATTAAATATATACTGGATTCTTTTTAGCGCACGACATTCACTAGTCTTGTACTTGCCACAGATTCCGTTTTTCTGTTTATGCAGATAAAATTAATACAAAGTTTATTAATGCTAGGTCCGTAATCTTTATTTTTTGTGCCATGAAGGAGCGTGGTAACTTCCACAATCTTTATTCAGCTCTGCAGTGTCGTGACATAGCAAAGTGCTGTCCCTCCAAGTTAACAATAATAATTATAATAATAATAACGGCGATGATTACGATAGTAATAGTAATGATAATGATACAACTATTAGTAACAACAATGATAATATAATATTACTTTAAATATATGATGATTATATTTTTAAACTCTAAGTGTCGTCTCTGTGCAAGTACCGTAATTTACAAAACGGTACTACTGTACATATGAATATGGAACTGTTACTAAGATACAAAACTGAAGAAAAATTATTATTATCTAAAAGAAACATGAAACTTTCCTTTTAAATTGAAGAAGTCTAGTAATCGACGACACTCACATGCCATTTTTAGAATATAAGTGTTTGTACTTTTGCTGTCTACACATGATCATTACGTTTTACGACAAATTTTTATAATTACTGGATACAGAGTGTTGGATATATTCTTAATTTGATAAATTTTGTATGCAAAAAGTAGATCTCCTCTCGTGTTACTTTGTATCGATTAAAGATACTTAGAAGTATAAAATAATTTTTGTTAAAAATCTTTAACGCATTTTTTCTCTAGCAAGAAACGATTATACTTATTCCATGTAATCTCTTCCGATGTTCCGTCCATCACTTTGTACATTTACACATGCATTTTCTCCCTGAATAATTTAAAAAAGGATAAACTGAAATATGTACTATAACGAGATTGTCTCTACAGAAAATATTACAATGAAATATAGAATTTCTGTTTAGAATTATCACCTTTGAATCATTCAATGTACAGTACTTCATTTCTCTCTTCTGTAACTTTGCACGAGTAGCTCACAGGTTACATATAATCGCACTAGTCAGTTGAGTCTAAGAGAAAAAATTTTCTCATAAAAATAATATTGAACTCTCGCTCGAAGTTATGCGAACCTAAAGTCTTGAGTACTTCCTTATGCTTTAATGTACATAGTAGATTTACAGAGTGCTTCCATTAGTAACTTATAAATTACCCTTCAGTGTATTTACGAACGTGTATTCGAAGAGATTAAATGTAAGATTCTGACTAACTTCATTGAAAATTTTGTCCAGTTTGGTGTATCGTTGTAAACCGAGATATACAAAAAGACAGATGTGCTAATATTATTGTATAATTAAAGCAAATCCAGTAAAACGCTATTATCAGTTGAAGACAGCTGACAGTATAGCTCCATATGTGTGGTAGTAAAACAAATTAGTAATAATATGAAGGACGAAATATGTAAAAGTTGTGTACGAATGAACGGTGGTTTAACTAGAAATACATGTACTATTTGATAAATGATGTATGCTAAAATTTTGATATCTGTTCCCTCGTAGCTTCATCCAAATTTTTTGCAAATAATTAAGGGCCCAAATGCTACTAGTTAGGCCGCTGTTTCTAAACAACAGCAATAATACGTACCGAAGAAGCAGCATAAGAGACTAAGAATCATTGCTTTAATATGTATAATAAACTACCTGGTACGGAACTATACTGTTTTTAAATGATTAGATTTCAGATAATGTTAGAGGTAGGATTAAGAGGTAGGTTGTAAGGCTGAACCACGTATACGTATGTGCTGCGGCACCAGACGACTGTGATAACTCGGTGGGCGGTGCCCAGCCTCCTACTTCATACTTGTATACTAAAAGCTATGAAATATTTACAAAAAAAGTGGGAAAACCTACCGAAGATGTTGAAGATGTGTCGGAAACGTGTGCATTGAACGAAAAACTTCAACATAGTCCATATGCACATGACTAAGAAAAGTAATTTTGTATGCACCTAACATGTTTTTATTAATTACGTCTAAATACTTTCGTCCTTGATATACACGTGCGTAGAACAGGGAATTTCCACATGTGCATATGAACTTTGGAGTAGGCCTCATCACCACGTCACTGCACGTTAATTATCATGTAATGTGCGAGTCCTATGCGTAACACTATGAATTACATTAAGTAAGGTAGGAATGGACCAGAAGCATGTTATTGTAATCTAAAATGTTTGTTATTTCGAAATGGATATGAAGATTAATTGCGATTTTAAATGTAATTTTTACCTGTCGATGTTAGACAAATTTTGTTACTCTTGTTATTGCTTTTTATTGCGGAGTTATATTATTTTGTTATTTTACTTTGAAGTAGCGAATCCGTTTACTTTGGGGAAACGAATTCTTGAACGTGTTGCTATAATTATATCTTCCTTATTGGAGCTTTATAAAGAAAGCTTTCTCCTAAATTTCAAGGAGCTAATTACTACTATCGATGGATTTAATCCATAAGGAATCAGTTTGGTGTAGACACACCTTGGGTCCATTCCTAACTTCCGCCAAATTTTTAAGACGTAAACTACACGTACTACATACTTAAAATGCGTATTAAAAAAAGCATAATTATATAAAAAGGAATACTTCTCTCTCATGTACATCAAGGCCCTGTTAAATAAGTTGTTTATTGATAATAAATGCCATCACGCTTGCAATACAAATTTTTCATCTTTATCATACCGATAAGTCACTGGTCATATTGTTACTAGTAATATACAGTATTTTGTAAAACGAATATACGATCCTGCTACATATTTTAGTGTAGTAACTAAAGCGACATACTGTAGCAATTAAGAAGATTAATGCTCAACTTTTGTGTTTTATATTTGGCTTTTACAGTTTATGCCAAGTAAATGAGTATATGATATACTTAAAATATGATATTAATCCTGCATAAATTTTGTTCTTATAATTGTCTGTCTACTTCTTCACCCTACACATTGTATGGTTGCAGGGCCATAATTTTTGGGTTATAATTATGAAATAGGATCAGTCAGAAAAGTTGTACTATATATATGTAGGTATCGTTTAATCTTTCTCAAGAGCAGTAATGCGTGGGTGTTAATTTTTATTTAGTTTTAATATTATACTAAAAAATATTTGATCTTTCATTTTAGTAAAATCAGTTTGGGCATTAAAAAAATGTATTATACACGACCTTATACAATGCTATCTAAATGGCTGTTTCTTTAATTTCTTTTTCTATGTAAAAAATACATTATTCTATTTAATTCTGAATTTTATAAGTATTTCAATTGTACTACATGAACAAAATGAATTGTACAGACTCTATCTCTATATAAAGGATAGAAATTCCATTTATGAAGTACGAAAATTAAAAAGAAAAATAACCGACACATTCGCTATTAAAAAATATAGCGTCAGGTTTGGCGATACCTTATTAAATATATTAAATGAAAGTGAAATAAATATTCCATTAGAAACCTTCACTATCGTATACAGCAATTAGTTTGTCATTCTTGAGTGCGATTAAGTAAATAGATTAAATTATTAACAAATATTTATGGGCAGAATATTACAAAAATACTTAATAGCTATAAATATGATGATGCACATCATATATGTTTTCATTAAACACTGGTGAAAGTAAGCTTCTTTTGTAAGAGGTGACACGTCTGTGCTACAATCCATTGGCAATTTGGAATTACTATCATAAAAATATCTTTTTCCAAGTACGACGAGCACTTTGATAAAAATTTATTATAAATTATATCTTCTAGTCTGCCTGAATTTCTTCATACGTCTAAACTTAATATTAACGTTTAAAGGAATGTATACTCTAAACATTTCACACTAAATCATACATGCACTTTCAATGCAAACACCACACATTCCACCTTATTTCATTACAAGATTTCAAGATAAATAGCTTTTTCCTAGTGAGGTGTGAACCCAAATTTTGTTTTGATACCGACATATAAAAATCGTCCGAGGGCGTACCACACATGTCCATTCAAAGGCTTGTTACGGGAACATCATTTCTTCGATGACCCAACCTGGTCATTGATATGTGGTCCGCAGCGTATCCCTAGCGATCTACTGCTCGCCTGTGATAAGAAACTTTCTGATTATTGTCTTCAATAATTTTTCTACTTCGAAGGTACGATTTTTTCACCTTGAATTAAATAATATATCAGCCTTGGTATTAATGAACCATACTAAGATGAAAGATGTGCTAGTTACTATGCTGCCAAGAATCATACTAAGACGTTCCGTTGCTGCTGAAGGTTTGAGGAACATTCTCACGCTTAGCATTTGCCATGTCGATTCTGTCCATGTTGAAAAGACACCTGACTTCATGTTGTAATCTACAGTAAATAGAATAACATATATATATATAATTTATTTATTTATTTATTATAGTTAATACGCTATATCTAATTACTGGCAATAAAACTACCTACCGCTGATGGTGAATGCTGGGCTTAAAGCAACACTATAATTTACAGTTGAATTTATACATATTCCAGTAAAGTTGTATCCACCCATCCATGCAAGATGATTATCATTACAAGTAGTTTTATTCATATCTAGCATTTTTTCACCAGTTAATAAAGCAAGAACTTGACCAGTTAAAATTGTAGCAGTGTTAGGTACCCTATGTACACTAACATATAATGGTAAAACTTGATCTACTAATTTTGTTCCTGGAGAGGATGCTGCATGAAATAAGTTACATTTTGCACTTTCTAGATAACAGGATAACATCTCTGAAATAAGATCTTCGATCCAAGATACATTTCCAGTTGGTGCTGTAAAACCTGTTACATTATAGTACAAAACTTCTGCCAAAGTAATGGTTACTTTTGTTAAACTTGACGCGAGACTACTTGTATCATTTCTGAAATAACGAATAAATTGTACTTGTTATAAAACTCATACGCTTTTATATTTTATTATAATTTATAATTTATAACCTGTTGAAATGAAGGCTCCTTGCATCATCCAAAATACTGTTATAATATTTATTGATAAATTGATCGTTGTAATTGGTTATAACTACTGTAGTAAGATTTGGTTCTGTTTTCAGAAAGCTTTGTATAGACGTGGGTGGAACACTATTGTCTAATATTGTTGCATTTAGAACTTCTCGCAACTTACTTATCATTTGATTGTTTTTATTATTGCTAACGTGAAGAAATAAATCTCCTTTGCTTAACTGACCAAGTTCAATTACAGTAGTTATTTCACTGAGCATTAAATTAACTCCTCCCAGGGCATTAAAATTGCCCTCTTTTAGATCATATACCAAACGACTAGAACCTATGTAGTCAAATGCTTCTCCATTCAAAAGTGTAAATACGACATTTGTTCCTTAAAATATTAAATATTTGAATTGTAATATTTCTTCAATGAGTAATCGTGCATGTAAACAATACAGAAATACACTTACTGTCGACAACTGGGTTTAGAGAATTCAGGTAAGCTGCAGTAGCCAATAATGTAACCATGCCTGTCACCGCACTCTGTGCTCCAGGAGATAATCCATCAAACAAAGAAGATGCATCTATTCTAGCTGTTACCATAATTACAGAATTTTCATAAGAATTTAGTGGAGCCAATGGCCAGTGTATATTTCTGTCTCCGAGGGGATCGCAAAACAGTGTGAGATCTATATTCAAATCAAAATCACTGCGTTTTATGCATGACTCAGAGTTAATAGCGGCAAACATAAAGGATTTCATCTCCAATGCACACAGAGATCTTTCAGTTTGTTTGTCCAGGTCTTGACCATTGTGAGTCCAAAAACAAGACTTTATGGTTTCCAAAAGTGTTTCATCCTGTAATTATAAAATATTATTATCATATTAAATATATAGTTATAACTATAAATTTCTATAGAAATATCGATTTACGACCTGCATATAGAACATGGGAAATGGCCAGTCCTCCAGCAATATGGATGACCCGTAAGGATTCCATGGAACTTTGTCATTACACTTTTTATAACCAGAATATCTATTTGGGCATGTATCCTCAGGCGAATAAAAATCTGGATATTCTTCACTGACATTTCTTGCCAGTAGGACACCATTAATATTATTAGTATTTCTCAAACGTATAAGAGTATCTCTTGTGAACATAGAAAATGGTACAACCACGGTATATGGGCCTGCAGTTGCATTCGTTTCTAGCCATCTAACATCGTCTTCTTGTTCCACTAGATGTATTACCCCAACACTACCAGATCTACTCGCTATGATAAAAAGAAGTAAACTACGTTAGAAGCTTTAAAAAGCTTAATCAATTTTAAACTCTTTAGTTTACAAATATCTACAATGAGGAGTAAATAGTATAAAAATTGGTTACGGTATGATATATCTCTTGATAATGTAATCAAAGTATCTTACAGGAACAACCAAACTGATGCGTTCCATTGTGTCTTCGAAAACAAGCAGCAGCTCCATCGATTGACATATAAATCATGTCCTTAATTCTTTTGGCAGTGACTGTAATTGTTAATGTTATTTTAAAATTATTGTTTAAAAAGGCACTCTCAACACGATACACTTGGATTAGAAAGATATACAAAAAAATGCATACCAAATTGTATTATTATTAGCAGGAGAATATATTTCCATGTTAAAAATCTTGCCATTGTTTTCACTGATCGCGTGAAACGTTTTTAAAGTAAGAAATCGTGACACAGCTAACGGAAAAAAGGTTACGAATATCGCATCGTTCAACACAGGTAGCAAGTAACGAGCACCGACTTCGAGTTGCTTCGAGCTAAATTTTATTTTCCAAATTTGGTATACAGTATAGAGTGTGTCACTCTCGAATTTCTATAGATACGGCCCTGAACCCCTTATGCGCTCGATTAATTCGCCACCTATCGGAGAAATCACGTTACTAATTACTGTCAATTATTTATCAACCACATGAACGAGCTTCCGCTTACCTCTTATGTGAATGTATGTATATTAACAGATCGTGTAAGAATCGCTCATTTTTTTCTATTTTTCTGAAAAAAGTTGCTATAGAAATTTCGACAAAACTTTTATCCCATAAAAATACATATATAAAAACGCCTTTATATTTATTATTTATGAAAACATATAATACATACTGTAATATCGTTTAGAGGTCCGCTGGTCAATGTGAGAAAGTCAGATCTACGTACATATATACTGATTTATCGAGAAATCAAAATCATTCTAAATAATCTTTATTATACAATATACACATATATCATTTAACGTGGAAATAAATATTTAAAATATTGGCGGTGAAGTTATATGCAATTAGATAATAAATGTAATGTAATTTATGCATAACCGTGTGTTTGTTCTATATTTTTTTATTTTAACTCTTCCGTTCATCGGTATGCACTCGTTGTTATCGCGTAAATTTTGCACATGTCCAATTATCTTTTTATGCATTTAAATCTGAGTTCACCGTCCGGCGCATACATGAACGTGACTTTATATTTCAGTGGCTCGTGGTGGTACTCCAATTTATATGACCGTATAAGCTGAAAATAAAGAAAGAACATTATAGTAAAACATTGGATTGTTTCGTTATTGCAGAAAAAAAGAAAAATGAGAATTTCGCGTAGAAACCGCATAGATTAGTAGATTTCACCTACTTTAGCGAGTAACACTTGTATCTCAAGGTCAGCGAATCTTCTGCCAAGACACATTCGAGCACCGTATCCGTACGGCAGTGATGCAAAAGGATGAAGCTTTTGATCGGCGGCAGCTTTAAACCATCTCGATGGTTTAAATGTTTTTGCATCTTCAACATATTCTTCCATGTTTCCAGTTACAAGAATAGGGAATACAACTTGCACCTGCGATATGTAAATGTCGCGATATAAAAATATGAAAAAATTTATATTAAAATTTATATTGAAATTTATATCACCCCTTTGGGAACATTATAGCCACAAATTACGGTGTCATTTTGCAGCGTTCTACCATTGCCGATGACGGTGGAATACATTCTATAACACGTAATGTTACCCACAATAAATATTAATTGTTATATCATTCTTTTGTATAATAGAAAATTACCTGTACACTTCGCGAATAAATGCTTTAGTATAGACTGCTTGATCGAGATGCGACGTGGTGAGTGGAGTGTTTGGATCAGGTATTATTTTAAGTAACTCTTGGTAAATCTTCTCCTGCTCCTCTTGTCTTATCGCGAGTTGATACAATATCGAACAAACTGCCATTGATATCTACGACAATAACTTTCATATGTATTCACATATTGTGTTAATATAATGTCTTACTACATACTATCTTCTTTTTTCCACACACCGTATCGATTCCGACTAAAATCAAGTCCAACGCAAGAATATAGGCCACCTTGGGATTGGTTTCTTTAGCTAAAATTCTCTCTACCAAGGAATGATCCGTTTCGTTGATCGATTTTTTTTCTTTTAGCCTTTCCATCGCGGCATCGATATACTTCGTAGATACTCTGAAACGAAAGTATCATCCGTAAACGAAAAGACACCGGAGGTGGGACGGCACAGCGGCAAGGGGACACTCCGTCTAAGAGAACACTCTTAAAGTCTTCACGCTACACTACTCTTTTCGTTTACGGGCCGTAATTACTGTCGACGAAAAAAGATAAAAAAAAAAAAAAAAAAAAAAAAAAAAAAAAAA
>JAIFRP010000062.1:384377-396542 GCA_032403825.1 Odynerus spinipes | reverse complement strand
ATACATATGTATGTATATTATGTATAAGGAAGTCGTACTATCGCCGATAAATTATTTATCGTTTAACATAATGAACTCGCGTTTACGTTAACTAAAAATAATGACAAGTTACGCTCCCGTTGCGTATTAATATTTATCGACCATTTTACTTTTTGTTTTCTTTTTTGTTTATTATAACATTTACGACAACTATTATATTCTTGTATGTATTCTTATCAGATTCCTTTTGTAGATATTAAAGGAAACCACTAAATCATGCTGAAGAAAGCAGCAGACGCCAATGGTATATGCATGTTATCAGCGACGAACACGATTTCTGGAAAATGCTTGGACTTAACGAACGAAGGATACCTTTCGTCGAAGCTCGTTGGATTAGATATCATCAAAGATTACAAGTAATTAAAAATATAAACTCGTTATAATCTCCGTACGAAGATTTTCGCAGCATTCCGCGCACGTACATACATATATCCTACCAAGCGTTCGAGTAATCAGCTCTTTTAGTCTCAATACCTTTTACCAACATAAGGTCCCTGCTAAAACGCTTTTCATACACGTGAGTCGATACAGGTTCTGCATATCCGTGTCAGGGACGTACGTTAGAACGATTTCCCTCACTGTTTTGATATTTTACCTTAAGTTCACGTAAACGTCCATGTGTTTCTTTTATCCGGTAGGAGTTCTATTAATTATATATATATATATATATTCTTTTCTAAAATTATACATATTTACATACAGGGAAGTCCAATAAAAGAAGAATTTTTCGAATAAAAATCGTTTAAGGCTAAAGGGATTATCTCGATTTTTTGTAGGTGGAGTCGCTTAGAAGATAAGAAGGTCGTCTCTTTTTCTTTTGCTCTCACGGCTCGAAAGATACTCAAGCTGCTAATCCTTTTTATGTTAAACCACACACGCGCACATACGTACACTTAGTGTTACTCAACGTAACATTTTCGAAAGAAACATCAAATGTGGTGGAGCAAATATCGGTTGACCCCAAAAGATCAGGAAGTAGCTCGTTTCTCGCGATCTATCGAAATCACCGAGCTATGCGCGGGGTTTATAAAAAGTAGCTTCGGGCAAAAGCGAGCGTACACGTGAGTCGATGAGAAGCACGTGAGTGCCCTACTAGATTCCTAGCTCTCGGTAGGTGCATTCGAGTCCCTGACCCGTTTTACGATACTTTTACCGTACGTACCGTACGCTCGTTCTACACGAGAACGAGAAAGACCCGGCCAATCGTTGCCTCCCTTTTGGTCCATGTCCTCACGTGCGGAGCGGTAAGAGACCGGTCCCCTTCTCATTTTTCCCGAAGTAGAAACTCTCACCTTTTCTCTTCCCCTCTATCTATCAGCTTCATCCCCAAACGTATCGAGATCAATGGTGAGCTTACACAATTATTACGTGCCTTTCCAATCCTCCTTTCGCTTTTTCTCCGTGTTACCTCTTTCGTCGTTAGTCTTCGATGAAAAGTCTTCGCGCTTAACGACAGTAGTTCTCTCTCGGTGGTTTCGTAGAGTACGTACAATTTCACGCTCACGTTCACGCTTCGACACACTTTGCCGAGCGTTTCTTCTCGAAGAAAGCTAATCAAATCGAAAGTTCCTCGAAGGTAGAGTTTAGCAATTAATTTTCTGTAAAAGTTTATCTATTCATTTATATAGTGGTACCGTTTACCGTTTACCGTTTACCGTTTTGTATCTTCATCTCTCGTAGATGTTGGCGCTGATAAGTACGTCGAAATCGGCGTACCTCGACATCGACGACGAAGGCTTCAACACGGTGCTAACGTTGTCGAACGAGAAGACTACGGTAGAACAGAAAAAGGAACGGCAAGGGGTCGGGGATAATGCGTTAGCGAAGAGTCTTCAGCTTTTGAAGATCAGGGCCTCGCCGAGTTTGTTGCCGGAAGGTGAGTTTTAGCGTTTAAGAGATAACTTAGAAACTTACAGATAGGTACTTTATCGGGTTGATTTCTATTCTCATCTACATATGTATGTGTGTATGTACGTCGTATCAGGTATACTGACGTTGGTGAATCACTGTCGATGTCTACGCGAGCTATCCCTATCTTATTCCTTACTCAGCGACGAGTTGCTAATGGCACTGTGTACAGAAGAACAAGTCGACTTGGAGACACTTCGAATAGAAGCGCACTCGGAGACGAGACCACTTCCTGTCGTCAGCGAGAAAGCGTGGACAACCTTCGTTGCTCGTTTTCCCAATATCAACCTTGTTCTGTGAGTGACGTACCTACTCATCAAATTCTCTCTTACTTCATTGCCCAAGATCTCGTCGTAACGCGATCATCTTAAAAATAATATAACGAAGCTTAGTTAGAGAGAGAGAGAGAGAGAGAGAGAGAGAGAGAGAGAGAAACAAGTCGGCGAGCTTATGCTTTGTAAGAGAGATAGTATAAGAGAAATAAATGGTCGTTGTTCCTGCTTTAGATTGTCTTATATAATCGAAGAAGAGGAGCACAAATCCATTTTCGCGTCGCGTCTCCCGGTGACGCATTTGTACTTTGGAGAAGCGCCATCGGAATCGATAGCATCCCGAATTCACGAGTACTGTCCGCGATTAGTGGAACTCGTAATCGCTGCTTACGGACCCGAATTGATCGACGATGTCCTGATCAACGTAGCCCGAGGCTGTCTTCGTCTCAGTGCCATTGGCCTGGGTGATTGTGAAATTAGGTAGCGTATAACGATTAGGATCAGAAATGATCATCAAGCATTTATACAAATACATATAATAATAAATATTCTAATGATCTTTTATCTTTTAGTTGTGCGGCTCTTTTGGATTTTGTCACCATGTGCGCCGAACGGTTGAAGATACTTTATATTCGGGAAACATCATTGATCGAGGATCCAGAATTGGATGTGTTGAAAGTAGCAGCCAAAGTCTCTTCGCTCCTTGGGCATACTTGGGTACCCGAATATATACCGTTATGGTGAAATGATAAATAACGTCGAATAACGAAGAGTGAAATAACATGATAAACCATGTTGAGGCGCGATACTTTCCGCGATGTGATAGTAACTAATACGTAAGCGACTGCTTGTTAACTGATAATCAAAATCCATGAATATCGTCCTTTTTACTTCTTCGACGGATAAATCATATATCCACGTAGGCGATAGATCGTTGAACGATACAATGTACATATGTATATACATACTTTATATAATAAACCTGCAGTATTTATAACTATAGAGAGCTCAATACACTAGGCTTATATTAATAAAGCTCGGTAATATTCTGTATTTGTTGTTGCATCAATTATTTACAACTTTCATTGACATGTTTGAAACGAGACGTGAATTGTTGTGTTAGATGAATTAATTGTATTCGGTGATATCAAAAAATATAAACTTTATTAGATTATAATGGGCTTAATGTGTAATATATATATAAAATAAAATAATATCACTAATTATTCATCAACCAGCGCACGTGGCAGATATGCATATTATACAGTATCTAATATAATATACAATATTATTGTAATACAACAAGGTTTGTACATTTTTCTACAATATAACACAAGAATCGATCGGGCATTTGAAAGTACGATTCCTAAAAATGTTTAACAGTTGCTTCCAATTATCATTTCCGAAATTTACATAATCTTTTCGCTTTTTTTCTTTTTTTATATCTTGCCAATATTACTCTAGAGATGCGAGGTGCTCAGTCTTGTATTCCAGCCAGTAAATCCAATTTCTTTGTTTAATAAGCCTCACGAAGTACCTAACATTCGAACAGTTTACATATTTCAGCTGTTCTTACAACGAAGTTTATAATATGTAATAATAAAAAATATATTACACATTTTTATAATATATAACGAAAGCTTGTATGTCTCTTCAAGATTACAAGCATAAATAATCTTTTGGAACGTTATGAACAGTGAAATATTTATATAATATTTCGTTTTACGTAAAAACATAATTTTATGAAAAAAATTTATAGTACAATCTGTATCGCGTCAATGTATAATATTAATTTCTATATCAAATAAACTATTAAAATATGTATCGATATGGTTAAAATATTTGTAGCGAGTATTCGAGTACTGAATTGGAAGTAACAAAGCCTTTTAATTTCTAATGTGCATGTACCCATACTTAATATGTAATAACGTTTAATAATAGAACCTCATGTATCACAACCACAAATTGTATATACTATACAACATTGCACATTTTGTACAATGTTGCTGGAACACATTGTTACAAAAATTTCATGATGTCCATGTTACGCAAATATAAATACGTGTATGTATGTATTTATACATAAATGTATATATATATATATACACAAATTTTTTGAACAATTGCATCTATTATAATTTTTGTATCGTGTTCTTAGCACTTTTTTGAAGATACAAAGTAATATAACATATATACAATCTGTACTGAAAAAATATGCATTTATGGGTACATCACGTATCTCAACTAGATATTAATAGAAACTGACTGTTAAACTTATTCAAAAATAGATCATTTGTAATGATCCATTAAGAAAAATGTTCTAAGAAAGATTCCACTATTTGTGACTGCTTCTACCAGATTTGTATTATTAAATATACACTATGTATAATAATCGCTTGTTCATTAATATAAAACTACTTATTGATTAGAAAACGGAAAAAATTTCGTTTCTAGAAGCACGTAAAATTTGCAGCACTAATTGGAAACAATCGAATTTTTAAGGGCTTCGCTATTACAGCATACCAGAAACAATTTTTAGCACCATCATAAACGTACTTATTGATTTACGTATAAACTATTTTTAACAAAGGCTGGCTAATACTAACATAATATAATTTACAATTCAGAGACAAGAGGAAGTAAGTTATTAGAAAAAGAAACTTATGCTTTAAAACAGAATTATTGAAACAAATGGACGGGTCAATTACTTATGCTAAGCGTGATTTAAGTGATCGGATATGCAGAGGCTAAAGTAGATCTAAAATTGTTATCGTATTGAGCACCATATGTAATTATATTAAAATATATCTTAGGGACGAATTACTTCATTGTTTATACAAACATAAGTTTGTGCCATCCTTTATTTCAAATAGGGACAACATAATTATTATGTGAAACAAACGTTGCTCCTCTGAGCACTTTTAAATCTCAATTTTAAATAACAAGATGCATAACATGACCATCACGATTGCCCTAGCGCACGTTAAACTAACAATAACAATTTGTTATAAGACCTAGTGTAGCGAAAATAACAATTTTGTGTTTATATTTCAATGTACAATTATGTACCCACCTCTTTGTTTTATGTTACATATACGGCATATGTATTCACCGGTAACATCGAAGAGAATGTATTAATGTTCTAAATAAATTCTGTAACATAAGACACGTTGTTATTGAAATGTTATTGTAACTTTTCAATAAAATTATTGAAATGTATGTATACCTAGGCCAAATTGATCAATCAGGCATGTCTATAGAAATTATAGGCACCACAGGTTTTGTTAGGTCGATCTTCTTTATGTGCTTCTCATTCTTTTCGCTAACCATTGGTTCGGATGGTGGCTGATCCTGATCGCTTCTTGGTTGATAAGAAATATTACCATACTCTTGAAGCAATGGACATAGGCTCAACAAAAAATGACAAAAGTCTTTTCTTATACCAAACCACCCTATAAACAAAGATATATTTTTATGATGATCAAAGATACATAAGCGATAGAGTACGTTTATGCTCCTTACATCTATTTCCTCCTTTAGCTCCAAAGGACATGAAGATGAGTGTCATATGAGATATAAGGAGGGGCATTGCCACTGTTGTATAATTCAGAGAAATATCACCATCCAATTTGCTTGCTAGTAAAACCTGACGATATAAAATAATATATAATTATAAAAATTATACATTAATGGATTAACATATTATTTGTGTCAAACTTCTTATTACTCACTTGAAACACTAAAATTGGAACCACAAGAAATGTATATGCTAGTGCTGAATTTAAAGATGTCCGCCTTTGCCTGGCATTGATCTGCGGTGTTCTTAATAAAACAGCAGCAAATACTATCGCGTATAGAACAGCGACTAAAGATAAACAAAGGAGCGCCCAAAGAGGTACAAACACTACCTCCCAACTCCAAGTAATAAAGCCGTCTAATCTTAGTGCCAAGAATATAAATTGTAGTACATTGACTGCACAAAAGAGTTCAAGTTCAAACGATCGATCGTGTTTCACAGCCCAAATGCAAACCTAAAATGCAAGAAAGATGAGTTGTTGAGACAACCAATATATATGCAAATATGTTCTGCGATAGATAAATAAATAAATAATACATACAGCTATAGATACAACTGAGATGAAAATTAGTGGTATGAACACTAATATCCATAAATGCCTGTCAGACTCCAGTTTGTCACATACTAATAATTCGAACATTAACAAGATCAAATGTAATGCCAAAGTAATCAACATTGCCTTGTAATGAACGTAGGCATCTCCTTCCAACCTTGAATGTGGATGTCGCCACCACACGTAACTTCCAATCGTAGCACCCAATATTACCATACCTTTCCAAAACCAAATTGGGCTAAATATCGTCCAGTAGCTCCATTCTATGAAACCATCCAATCGGAGAGCAAATAAAGCAGTAAATATCATCAAACACGAGTAGACCAGAAATTTGCTATAAAATCAAAAAGGATGTATAAATAATATGTTTCGGTGCATGATCATCCTGCTGTGTATCCCTCTTTAATTACTGCAATAGTTAGAAGAACTTCGAAATACAATATGATTATGACTTCTTATTTATAAACTATTATTCTTTAAAAGTGAAGGTTACAAAATAAATGTTTATACTTTTTGTTCTTTCACTTTATTTATACACAGTAGAAATGATCCTTTTCTTGATTGATTGATATTTACACGAACGTATCACAAAACGGCGATTTATAAATTTAGAACGAGTTCAAGACCTGGAACGCTCGAACGAGAAAAATTACCTTGGATTAAAATCTTGGAAAAGTGTTTGCAGATTCATGTTTATCAGCACTGCCACGAAAGATCAAACCTTTCCCGATGATCTTTATAACTTCTTCTGTACATCCCACGAATGATCTTTCATTTATCACGCAGCTTACTGCGGAAAATCACAGAGAGTGGCTCGTACATTTGCCTGCATAAAAAATAAATTACACCATATCACATGTAAAATTCGGAGCACACTGAAAGTAGTCAAAAGACACCACCACAGCACGATATATACAGTAGCCCAACTCTGTCGGCACCTTTGAAGTAGTGCTGGCCAAAATGGAGTGCGCATGCGCGAAATAAGTAACTTGCCCAGTATCGCCATTTGATCTTCCTTCTCACTTGCTCTTACTTCTCTCTCTCTCTCTCTCTCTCTCTCTCTCTCGATTAATTTCACCGGTCGTTTGAACGGTCTTGTCTTTAGACAGTTAGCAGAAGTATTAACTCGTGCATATAGGTGCAATAAATAATGAAAATAGTTTATATAAACTTTAATTTAAATTTATTTTATCTAAGAGAATAGTTAATTCATATAAATATTATAAATATTATATAATTTATAAATGTTCAGTTCTCTTGAAAACACTGTGATCTTAAATTTGCTTTAAATATTGCTGCATATTATACATGTTAAATAAGAAGCAGAAGGAAAGGAGAAATTAATTGAAAATAAGTACAAGGAAATAACCAAGCTATTCAGTACCAGAGTTCTTACAAAATTTGATATACATCAATATTTATTTAGATTGCTGAAGGAATATGAAAGGTGCGACATTATTTCTTAATTATTATTCTTTATATAAATCATCTTTTTTTATAAGTCATGAAGTAATAAATTTGAATTTTCTAAACATATATAGTTCCGGCCAATAGTAATGCACGGTTTCCTTCTTGACTTGGATCATTCGTCGCATACTTCCGTTCCGTCGCAAACGTGCTTCTTTCCGCTTGTAACCTCAATCATGGCGGTGGGTAAGAATAAGGGACTGTCGAAAGGAGGCAAAAAGGGTGTTAAGAAGAAGATGTAAGTAATTAATAATATGTTTTTAATAAATATAATCCACCTGTGTTTTCAAGAAAATATTTCTCAAATTTTCATTTTGCACGATGTCTTTTTCCTTGATGGATTCTTCTAACCTAACCTAACGCCACTTCATACCTATGATATTCATACCGCTGGAAATAATATGTTATCGTTTAATATTATATTTTTTAACCTATTAATCGTGATTCTGCTTGCATTATGAAACTAACAATGAATAATCTTTTAAGCTGTACCAAACTATGACTTATGTATTAACAGTGATAAACGTTAGAAGAAACGAGGGTACACTGGCACGCTTATATTGTTGCTGCTGTCATAGTAAACTTTCTGCTTTTTATATGTATAAATAAGATATTTTGTAATCAAATTACAAAGATTATTTGTCTAAGATATATTATTATGTTTTATTGGATGGTATTCAAAATAAGTAGACCATAACCTCACAATTATTTTAACCATAGTGTTGATACGTAGTTGATCTTGATGTAAAGTATCTTGCGCTCTATTAGAATGCGCTTTCGTATATATTAACTTTATATTACAACAAAAATTTTATTTCAGCGTCGATCCCTTCACCCGTAAGGACTGGTACGATGTGAAGGCACCATCTATGTTTACAAACCGTCATGTTGGGAAGACATTGGTGAACCGAACACAAGGAACTAGTAAGATATCTTTTAAAAAAACTTTTACACCTAAGTTACATTTATATGAGGACGTATATTAGTGCAACCCCAGCTTCATAAAGATTCTCTACAATTTTTGTGACGTTTTGTGTTGCATATATTAAATAAGGCACGTGCTTACCACATCGTTGTTTTGTTTATAGCAACGATGGCATTTTTAGTTGCTACAAAATGAATACATTAAATTGCAGTATATCTCTTTTTCTCTTACATGTATCAACCTGAATTCTTCTTTTGTTCAACAGAAATTGCATCGGAAGGGTTAAAATTCAGAGTATTCGAGGTTTCCTTAGCCGATCTTCAGGATGACAACGACGCAGAAAGATCCTTCCGTAAATTCAGATTAATCGCAGAGGATGTACAAGGTCGCAATGTATTGACCAACTTCCATGGAATGGACTTGACGACGGACAAATTGAGGTCTATGGTAAAGAAATGGCAGACTCTAATTGAAGCTAACGTCGATGTGAAAACGACCGATGGCTACTTGCTCAGAGTTTTCTGCATTGGTTTCACGAACAAAGATCAGATGAGTACCAGAAAGACATGTTATGCTCAACATGCGCAAGTGAGTATCTTTAATTATAAAACTTGTTTGTTACAAATAAGATTATTGCAACGATAAATTAATTATAATTTAAAGTTGCATAGAGAAAAAAGCACTCTCTTACCACACTGTTTTTGAACAAAGAAATAGTGATATTTGAAGTTGCTACAGCTTATATAACAAAATATAAATTGATAAAAATATAGAATACCGCCGACTTCGTTAATCTATAATTATTCCTTGTGGAAATCTAGGTGAAAAGAATCAGACAAAAAATGGTAGAGAACATAACGAACGATGTTGTAAAGAGTGACCTGAAGGGTGTCGTCAGCAAGCTTCTGCCCGATGCTATGGCCAAAGACATAGAAAAGGTGTCTCAGGGTATTTATCCACTCCATGATGTTTACATCCGCAAGGTACGTATTAATTACTTAAACATAATTACTTGAACGCAACGATATTTTCGAAAATTAGAATGTATGAACAATTTTGATCGTGATTATTGCTTCCAGGTAAAAGTATTGAAGAAGCCACGTTTTGAATTAAGCAAATTGCTGGAATTACATGGTGATGGAGGCGGCAGTAAGAGCGAAGACATTGGAGAGAGTGGCTCAAAGGTCGATAGGCCCGAAGGTTACGAACCTCCTGTGCAGGAGTCTGTATAAGGGATTCCATCACTTCATATGTTTCTTAAAAATAAAAACCACGATTTCGTGTAGAAAATCTGTCTTGTCTTATTTTAACAATAGGTGTAAACGATCCCTCGTACAATTTTACAAGATGCTAGAGGATACCGTAAAAATAAATCCGAAATTTGATTTGGTCATGTTATAATACAAAGTTATAGAAACAAATAAAAAAGAAAGAAAAATTACGAACTAGGAATATACATATGTAATTACAGAGATAACACTCTGGTGACACCAGTCCAGCTGCTTACAAAAAATGATTTGAAACAATCACTCCACGCAAATAGTACGTAAAGCAGGAGTATGAAAAAGAGTATTTTCACGAATACGTCCACCCAGTACATTCTGAAAAAAGTACACAAAATATAGATAGAAATTTTGTAAGACTCGAGTAAAGTGGAAAAAATAAAAAAATACAAGAACTCTACATTCTGATGTGTCGGCGTGCCGCTGGCAAAGTTTCTGGAGGTTCCTTCAAGATATAAACTCTTGCGGCATGCACACAAGACTCGAAATATTCGTAAAAATCTATGTCGTCGCCATGTAAGAAATAAGTGTGATATTCCTTGGCATTGAATTTATCCCTTACGTCCTTTATATTGGCATTTACGAAATCCCACTGATTATTCGCATAATATTCGAAAACCTCGAATCCTTTTTGTATACGTTGCTGAACCCGACACATGCTACATAAAAAGAAAAGGTTAGTCGTTATATTTAACTATTGACTTTTAAATAGTCTTCTGTAATCACTTACATCGGCTCGTAACCCGCAAGAAATATGATCGCATCGATAAAGTAAGCTGGAATCGTGTGAAAGAAGAAAACACAAATGTTATGACGAAGACGCGATTTTTTCATACTGCCACCCGGATACCAAACGACATTGTTTAAAGGTACTTTTTCCGTTACTCGACGACCAATTTCAATGATTTCTGCCCACGAAACCTATCATAAATATTTATAATTGTAATTACAAATCGATCACCGATGAACGTGTAAAGGTCAAGAAAATGATGATTAAAAATTTACTTTGAAGTCGCTGCTACTGGTAAGATTATATACTCGTTTGTCGTGGTCCTTGCAATAAATGAAATTCCATGTACAGCTAAGAATAGCATTGATAACGAGATCAACGGGAACATAATCGGCATAGCCATTTTCGTTACAATACATAGATCTGATGACACCTTTACCAGCACCGATCAAGAGACCAGTTGGACCATTTATGTTATCCGTCCAACCTGGAAGTGGTTCCTTCCAAATAGGTACCACGATACTTGGCCTATAATTTCAGAAGTATTCGCATTAATAATCGATAAATATCAATCGATGAATATAAATGTTTTGTAGGACGGCACCTTAAAATAACCACCGGTATATGCGGCATTGCTTCTTCAACCAGTCGTTCGGACAGCGACTTGGTGAATGCATAGGTATTTGGTAGGTGTCCTAATATCTTGTCAGTTATAGACTCTACAACGTCATCGTCCATCCACTCGACGCACTTTATTATTTTATGCGGATCCGCAGGAGGTGGGTACGGCTTTTCTTCCAACAGCTACAACATTTTACGATCAATTGCAATTAGTAAAACTACGTATGTATCATTTACGCTTTTCTAATTTACACTCACTTTCTCTTCAAGGTGACAATACGCCGTACTGATGTGACCGAAGAATAACAAGTTTTTCATTTCTTTAGCCAACTCCAACATCTGCTTCGTACCACGCGTGTTTATCAATACCGCTTTCTTCAGTGCCTCGTCAAATCTTGGACAGATAGGATGACTCGATCATATGTTTTATATTTGACAGGTATATTAAAAAACTTTGTAAGATCGTTACCTCACCGTTGCCGCTCCATGATAGACTATATTGATCTTCTCGATCAACAATTTCCTGTCCTGCAATGAAATACCGAGTCCTGGTAACTGCACGTCTCCGTGTATCGCTGTCACACTTTTTTGCAGGGCTTCTAGTCCTCTTTCTTCGCGAACTTTGTCGAATAACTGCAATCGAGAGTAAAAGAAATCAACTCACTGTTATAGCTTTTTTTTAAACGTTCTCACTTTTTCCGAGGTGAAAGCAACACGAGCGATCATTTTTGTTCTAACGAGTTGTAAATGAAATACGTAACGTATTTATTTCTTTCTTTCTTTCTTTTTT
>JAIFRP010000062.1:370415-384355 GCA_032403825.1 Odynerus spinipes | reverse complement strand
TTTTTCGTTTCCTTTCGTCTGACGTCACGGTCAGGTGATATACGATATGCCCTAGGCCCTAGGACAAGAGGGAAAGTAACATTTGTTGTAGAATTCGTAGAAAGTACATGTACGGTTTGCGGTATAGTTTCGTCACATAGACGCGATAGAAATCGTAAAAGCCGCCTTTCGTCATTCCTCATATACGTTAGACTCTTACACGTATTATTAGTAAAAGTTGGATAATCCTGAGCTATCTTCGTGTATGTATACGCGCGCACGTGTCCTACGTGTAAAAGTATTTCTAAAGTTATAACACGTTTCTTATTTATGATCTTTCGCGTCATTTGTTCAATTTGGATGTAGCGATAAAAGAGGTTTATTTATGGAAATGTTAAGAGACATTGCTACACTGTAATTATGTAAACTTTTACAAAAATTATATTTCCAAAAAAAAAAACCCAAAAGTACATACATACGTACGTGATTTTCACTCTCGAGCGATATATATTTTTCTATAAATTTCAAAAAAAAGCTCTCGTAAGTTCTGACTGGCCTGTTTTTTCCGCGCTCGAAATCGTGTACTCAACAGTTGAATGCTACAAAAACCAGTTAAAATCCAAACGTGTCATAGTCACTGCTAACGCGTTCGCATTCTTCTACCTCTTTAATAAAACATTACGTGTATGTACGTCCGTAAAGTTTTTTCTCTTTGTAATTTAAGAAGAGTGATCTTCATCGATTAAGAAGAAGTCAGGTAGCCTGCTGACCCTGTGGCCTTGTTCGCTTCGCGACACGTCACGTAACTTTTCCCGAGATGTTCTACAACTTTTGCTAGTGCGGTAATAGACCTGCTGAATCTACGGGACAGTATAGAATCTATGTGAGTGTACGCACATACGTACACGTAAGATGTAATTCCGTTTAGCGGTTGAGTAGGCAGATTATTCTACATACTATTTTTAAATGCCAATACGAATGATGTTCAACTCGATGAGAATGGTTTTATTTGCATCAGTCCTAATTAATTTTATAAAAGGTCACACTTGGCCAATTAGTATAAGTCTAATAACGATGCATAGTAGGATATCTTAAGTAATCTCGACGACCCTGCGAACGCGTATCAACGGTATCGGAATCGAAGGAGGCATGACATAACGAGTACTACGAACGCGAGCACGAATAGATACTTTCACCGGGTTCGGCGTGGTTAAATAATAACATACGATAATGGTAGTCTCTCGTTACGTTGCGATTTGAACGAGGCCTTGACTCCGTTTCTACGATGCACTCATCTCGGACACCGGACGATGACTTTCACTCTCGAATTTGTCGAAAGTTTTAGGGAAAGTGAAACGTCCTACGTTGCTATTCGTAATTGTTAAGATACCTTGCGAAATTTGTTGCATAGATTGATCTCTTTCTTTTTTGTTTTTTTTTTGTTTTTTGTTTTTTTTTTTTACATTAGATTGAAGTAAATTCTTTTTCGTATGACTACTTCCTCGTAAGTTTTGCTTGCGATCGTTAGCGACTGTACATCCTGCGGTCTCACTCTCAGCGTCGTTAACGCTAGGAAAAAGGAAGAAAACCAAACGCGGAAGACACGAGTTAAACAATTGCATCAATTGATATTAGCACGTTCGAGTCAGTCACAGTTGACTTTGTCGAAAGATTTTGCCACCGCTTTCTCTCGCACATGACTCGTCGAATTTGAAAACGCGTCGATTTGTCGAAACGCCGTACGCGTTTGTTTAAACAACGCCATGCGTTTACTTTTATACCATCATAAAGTTGAAGAATCGTCCGAACACCTTCATACGTAATAAAATAAATGGAATGAAAGTCTCACCGGTGAATTAAAGATCTCGTCCAAACGATGCTTGGGTTCCTTCCCTTTTTTAGATCTGACGAGCATATAGAGATGTCCTATGTTCGGCAAACAACGTAACAGTTTTTCCACCATTACTTTCCCGAGAAATCCTGTGCCTCCTGTTATCAGAATATGTTGACCACGAAAGATATCCGCTACCCTGTCGGGTGCGTTCTCAATTTTGTTGTCCGTCATTGCGCTTATGCGAGCCTTTTCTTACTTCCTACTTTTCTGAAATACGATAAAATAGAAAGAATAAATAAACATAACAAATAAAATAAGATAACTATAACTCAATACTAAATAATAATAATAATAGTAAATGAAATAATAAAAATCTATAGCTAAATATTCGTCGTGTGTTGCGTGCCTGTTAATCTCATCGATTATTTATTAATTGTGCATTAAAAGATAGCGCGATGTGACTCAACTTTCATAGGCTCATCTTTTTGCGGTACCGTCTTGCAAAAGTTTTGTCCATTTAAATGACAAACGGTCACGATTTCAAAACGTATTCACGTTCGGACGTATGTACGTATACGTGTGAGTCCTTTTGTCGCTAATTCCGAAACGCATCCGTGTATTGCGCGAGCTTAGGAAGAAGGAGAGGAAGAGAGGGGAGTACGTTCGACGAATATTTCGCAATGACACGTTCGTTGACGATAGCTAACGAACCAGAAATCATTGACCGCACTTCTGTCACGAGCGCATCGCGATTAATGCCCTCGATCGTTCTTTCATAAGACGCGTGGGAAGTATTTCTATTCTTGAAAGTATTTTTGAATGTGAACGATCGATTTGCATTAATACGATGAAAGTGAATGATATTCGACATGGCCGATAAAGAAGGAAATATAAAAACTTGTCTCTTGTAACGTCCACCATTTTTTATTTCTTTTTTTCCTTCATTCTTTTCTTATTTATCATCAACTTTTTGTTGAAGTTTTCTTTAGGAATTTAATAAAAATTCGAATTGTCGAAGCTTCCTAATTAGCAAGATCCGGCCGTATGCATATACACATATATATTTCTATATAAATTTATTAGAAAAAACGTCGTGTTACATTCGCGATTTCTAATTATGCAACGCGCGTTTTGAGCCGTGAACTTTCGTACATACGCTTTTCAACTACGTGCTAAGATGTTGAGTTCCTCGAGAGAAAGACAGAGAGAGAGGGAGAGAGGGGGGGGAGAGAGAAAGGAAAATGAAAATGGTCCAGTGTCTTATGTTGCACACGAAAGATATTTAACTTTAAGATTTGCGCAAGGTGTGAATGGATACTTACACTTGTTGCATGACACGTCAGAATGTATTTACATGTGACGGATAATCATAATGAAAATGATAATGATAACGATAATATATAAAAATAACGATAACGATCATGAAGATTATTCCTATAAATGGGAGTTGGCGGAAGTGGAACGCGATCGATATTTAATTATTAGTTTATCGTTTTTCCGACACAAGCATTGGAAAGAAGCCGCGAAATACGCACACGGAAGGTCGACCGCTATTTTACGGAAACTCGTGTATTTACGTACGTGCTAACGATAAAAACGAGGAGAGGGAGGGAGTGCAATTGTCGCCAGCGGTATGAAGTTTTCTATCCTTTAATGAAGAGATTACAAAAGGTTTTTTAGCTAACTTTGGTCGAGATATCGGTCATTAATAATTGAGTGACGCATTTAACCGTATTTTAATTAAATTCATACATACATATTTATGTACGTATGTATAAATATGTAAAGAAAATCTGGAAATTCGTATTTTTATTTTTATTTTGGAGGAATCATGTTGATACCTTGACAGAGTCACATTGTAAATTTATTTGCTTACTGTCCGCACAGTCGGTGATGCAATTCGCTATTACGAATAATGATTCATGAAAAGTGACATGCGAGCACGATTTTGAAACATGATTAATAAAAAAAGAAAAAAAAAAGACGGACGAGAGCAATTAGTTTTGATTGATATACACGTGTACCTTGATTCGAAGTTCTTGGTATTAGAGATTAGGTTGTGCAATTGGCAGGAAGTTCGAAATTTCTTTTAAATGTCATGAACACCAAAAGAGAAATAAAAAGATAGATACGTGTTATTGAGACAATATTGTAAAATTACTTTCACGTATGCACTAATTTAAACGTCACAAAGGAGGTAATATATTGACACTGTGCGAACTCGAGATGAATTTTAACGATACATTAACTCCTTGATGACGTTCACGAGTCTTGCACGATTTGCGTATGACATCGTGAATGATTTTGTAAAAACAAATGTATGTACAGCGGAAGATGATGGTTAAGTTGCTAAGGAAATTCACGATACGAGTAATCGAAATCCAGAATATAAATTGTTACGATCGATTTATGATCCAAAAGATTCGCAATTTAATCGATATGGAAAGTGTAGCTACTCATAAACTCCGTCATGCTCTCGCTCTCTCTCTCTCTCTCTCTCTCTCTCTCTCTCACTCTCTCTCCTTCGTCCACGAAAAACTTAGGATATCTATCAAACAATTTGCACACACTTACTGCAAGTAGGTAAATCCTATTAATTGGCAACACGATGACACTTTAATCGAGATCAGAGAGTCGTCTAGAATTTGTTAAGACGAAGGCAGGAGCTTTCAAGCGGTGAATATTTTATTAACTGATCAAGTCGACTCGTGCGGTGCACTCGTGATAGTGAGTCCGTCGTAGACTGAGAAAAGCATAACGCGCGACTAAGCCTATAAGCTAAATTTTTCGTCGAACACTCATCGGAGGCCAAACCTGTGTTGTACCCACCTCACCTCTCATAAATACGAAGTTTAGAGCGCCGTTCTATTTCTTCCACCACTACCGCCGTCGTCCTCGCTACCACCACCACCGACGCCATCTTGGAAACCACGAAATCGGCTCCTCCGGCTCATCTTTCATTGAACATCGAGCGGTTCTCATTGAATATCTCCTAAATATCTCGTAAATGTCGTCAACTACTTTGGTTGGGATCACGTCCCTAACTCGTGGTAACCACTTCGGACCAAAAGTGAATTATCCGTCTCCTACTCGCGGGCTCCGACCTTTTTACTTTGATAAGGGTTTTACATAGTCCTGTCGTCATTCTCACTATTGTCGGTCCTTTCATCATCCTAGGAAATGTAAATGTAAAATGTGCGTCTTTGTACTACTATAATTATAAGAAAACTATCATATAAATATTTTATTTTATTAATTTACTGAAGATTTTCCTCGGTTAATTACGGAAGCATTAAATAGACCCTTATGGCTCACGTAATCGTTGATTAAATTCTAACCAAAGTAGTTAAATGTCCTATTCGCATGGTAAATTGTTCACGGTGATTTTTTATAAAAAGGGATAAATAGGAAGGACGCATCATTTCTCTTGTAATTTTTTTAATAGAAAGTGAAAAAGAAAACGTACGGTACACTGATAAATCTGAACTTTGAACATCGGACACAACTCAAACGTCATCGAGTTTGTGGTAAAAAGTTTTCACGCTCCGAAGATGATCTTTTTTTTTGTTGGCCGCAAGAAGCGCGAGTAAATCATCGTACGATTTTCCATCTGAATACCGCAAAACAAGTTTTTATGAATTCCTATAAATTGCGTGATCGCGCCTTAAATCTATTATAAAGTTAACGCGATCCCTTATGCTTGTGCCGTAGCCTTCTTCTCGTTTACCGAATCTAGTCGATTGGGTTTATTCTTATCAGAGGTTTTATTCCATATTTAACCCCCACCCACTTTCTTTTAATTACCGTTATACTCGCCAATAAGAGAATGCCACGATAAATATCCACTTTAGAATTCTCGGTATCACAGTGTTGCAACTGCTGATTTAATTAATTGAGCAAACTTTTCATTTTTAAAAGAAAAAAAAGAAGGTGATAACGACCCGAGATAAACGCAAATATAGTAGAAAATTCAATTAAGGTTTACCATCGATTTTTCTTTAAAGTCAGAACAGAGAAAGGGAAAAATACGATACATCAGTAAATTCAAAGTTTAACCGATAGAGAGAGAAATAGTAGCATCTTCAATTTTTTCTTCCACTTGCTTTTAATCATACGAATTTCTATAAAAATTCCACGATCCTTCAATTTTCCTTCCCGGAAATTCTTTCGATCCTTTTGTTAGTGCCCCATTTTTAGTTCATTGTTCTTTCACTTTAGAGCATTGCCGAAGCAAATCGCTTACAAGCACAAATTGATACAAACAGAATGACATCGTCGGTGTCAGCGAAGTCGCCATTGGAATACCAGCAAAATTTAAATATAAATGCAAAGATTGAGGTTATAGCGAATACACTATAATTATACGCGCGAGTAACTCATCGAGAGGCCTCGATAGGTGAATTGTTTTTAAATGGTTATGCTCTGGTGTAAAACTGCGTACTAATTCGTAGAAGGAAGTGCGGCGATGTTGTACGACGAGGAATTTTATGGGAAGTAGGGGATAAGTAAAAAAAAAGAAGGCGGAAATTAGTTTAAAAAGATGTGCGATAAAGGATAGAAAAGAAAAAAAAGAACGCAGAACGAAGGCGACAGAGGCTCGAGCATCGATTCTTTAGGTCGCATATTCGACCTCTATTCGGTGATGCAATTTCACTTTCGTTACTTGCCGCTTGGGCCAGAGAGACGGCAACTTTGTATACGCGGGGACCAACGTATACGTATAAGCTTACCTGGTGTGTAAGCGCGCGTGCCTACGCGCACGCAGACATATGCATACGTTGCGTATAACATAGTAATGCGTTCGTAGTAATTTACTTATGTGTGCGTAACTATATATGCGTATGTGTGCGAGTGTAAATAGGAAAGAGACGGGAAACACATACTTTCGACACATTCCAAGCGTGGAGAGAAGCTGCGTTATTTTGGCTTTTCGTTTTACACGGATATCTTTCTTCTCCTCTCCTCTTCTCCTCCTTTTTTCCTTTTTCCTTTTTCCTTTTTTCCTTTTTTCCTTTTTTCGCTTGGTCGACCGTGAAAAAATGGGAAAAAGTAAAATTTCGAGAAACCGTCCGGTGTTTATGCTCTTTCGGTTTTGACGCACTTTCTTTAAGGAAAGTGTGAATTCCTGAACGATCATGATTTTCTTATTGATAATGTTTATTATTATTATAGAAATTATTATAATTATTAGTCTCGTTTTACCTGTCAAATCGTAAAACATAGAATTGTGTTATTTTAAATTTCTCAAATTCTCTTCTTTTTAAGTAATATCTCTCCGTGTTAATATCGTATAAAATTTTTACAGGGTCAACTATATGTTTTATCGATACAACATTTATAAATTAGAATACTTTCTATCGTTAATATTATAATGAGTTAATGTAAAAATACTTTTATCGTTCTTACGTATACGTGTTAGTACTGCTTATTTATCGGCCGAACAGTCGTAAAATTATTTTAACATTACTATTAGGAAAAGAAATTATTTATCAAAATATAATCAGAATCGATATTTTTGAAACATCGTCCGGTCGATCGTCGTATACGAACAAGGATATATCACAGACGATATATGGTTAAAGTACTACATTATCGATGTCTACCTAGATTAGAAAAAAAGATAATATATTTACAAAATATAGCAGAAGGACATATGTGGCACCACGTGAAAGATTTCGACTTAAACTTTTCGCACGTTATTTTAAATAAAACTTGTAAAAAAAAAAAAAATCTTTTTATCAATAAATACTGATCCTTAACGATGCATCTTCTGATGTATATCAAGTCGATAAGGTAGATACCGTGAGTCGTCGATGTAGAAACTACATCTCCTTTTGCCCGATCAATGCCGCGCCTAGTCCTTTGGACGGGTTCATCCAAGAATAAACGAACCATACGGCGAATATACCAAGAAGTACTTTCACAATCAAATCTGCGATATACAAGTACCCGAACACTCGTCTCGCGTGAGGTAAAGTCGAAGGATCGTCTTTCAAACAATACTTTCTGGTACCCAAGATGTAGGTTAGTAAGTACTTATCCCAGCATATGGCTTTAGTATCCATGAAGAAAGTTTCCTTATCCGAGGAACAAAGACGTTTCTGCGTATCTTTCATCACATCGTTTCTATAACAAATGCAAAAATGTTAAATAAATGAATTGACAATTCGAATATTTATAACCCCATAATACTTACCGAAATATCCATTGCTTAGTTGTATAGTATTGCAATAATTCCAAGCCAAGCGCAACTTTTTGTTGGACTTTCACCAAGAACGGTTTGTTTCCCGTTAAGACGAATATAGTATCCAAAAAGTATGCCGGTATTATGTGAAGGAATAGTACAGCGAGCCAGTGTAGAGTTTTGGAAGAAGTCATTCTTCCACCTGGATACCAGAGCGGGCCTAGAAATTGAACGATTCATTGATGAAATTTAAGGTAGACTTCTTCCACCGTCGGTAACTAAAATTTCTGTCTTGGCGATCATAGGTACACAATGATATAACGTGGCAAAGTATGTAAGTATAATGTAATTATTTGTCTAACGCAACTACTATCGTGGACATGAAATTATGTCAATTGTACGAATTATCGTGCATTACGGGTTAACTCGCAGCGAATGTCAAGAACAAAATAAGGATATAATTATCCCCTCGTGGTCACTTCGAGCGTGCCCAAAGGCGACAACATGCGTAATTAAATAAAAGACGATCAATTGTTCAATCCGCAGACCCCTAATCGTGCTAAATCACGTGCTACGACGAAATCATTAGATTTCATAATCCGAAACTATTTTTACCGAGTATCGAAGGCAAAGAATTTACCAGAAAATGGATTAGCCAGAGCGTGTTTCTTGCCAGCCTCCAAAGCGAATCCCCAAGAAATAGGATTTTCTCCACTTTCAGTGACATTCATAAAAATAGGCTTCTGAGGTCTCTCCAATCCAACGCGCCAAGCCAAAGCGATAATGGCGTTGATAGCTAAGTCGCACGGCATTATATCTGTCAAATAATCCGCATTGCAAAGCATGGAACGTATAACACCTTTTCCTGCACCGACCATCAATCCAGTTGGACCATTCATATTTTCTACCCAACCTGGTAACGGTTCCTTCCAGGATGCAGTCACTGAATGAGGACAGAGAAACATGTGAAACTTCAAACTAAGGAAAAGAGAGATAATTGAATTATTAAAAACTCATACCTATCGATGGACGAGCGACACCAGCAGGTAAACCACATCTAGCAACTAAGTCCTCGCTAAGAGCTTTGCTAAAAGCATAAGTATTCGGTAGATCACCTATCAGCTTGGGCGTCATGACATCCAGAACGTCATCGGACATCGTGCTTACGGTGGACATTATACTTTCAGGTGATATTGGCGTTGGATAGGCACGTTCCTCCAGCACGGATTCCCCACATTGACAGTAAGACGTTGAGACGTGTACGAAGGACTCCAAATGTGGCATCTACGAATTATTTGGTCTTCTTACTTTTCCAGGATTTAGCGAACAAATTGCACGGTGCGTTATAATATTGAAAAGGGTATTACCTGCTTAGCTAGGGCTAAAACGTTCAAGGTACCTCTCGTGTTCATATTGATTGCAGTTTTCAATGAAAGATCGAACCGAACGTTTGCGGCCATATGAAAGAGCACCGAAACTTCTTTCAAAAGTTTTTCCTTATTCGAAGGACTCAAAGCCAATCCATCCATCGTGGTGTCCCCAGAAACCATTACGAGTTTCTTCAATCTTTCGGGATACTTTTCTCGAAGTTCTCTGAACGATTCTGCCTGAGAAGGTGGACAAACTCATTGAACGTTTGATCGATCATATTACACGTAAATTCGCAACATAAAAAATGTAACGGGCTATCACAGACGCCTAAAGAAACTTCTAAAGGAGCCTTGGGAAGGCTAGAGATACGGTTTCAAGGTTGTTCCTCGTAATATGTGCGTTCGCCTTTTTATCGGAGAACGAGCTCGCATGTAACCTGAAATGACGTAAAATGTGAAAGGATCTCTTGAATATTGAGAGCATTGAAATTCATTCGCTGGTGTATACTCGTTACAGGCGCATTCGTAACTATCTACGCACTCGCAGGTTGTGACACACAATATTGATGGTGCAGTTTCTTTGAGGCTAGTTCCTTTTTTTTACGAAATAACAACGTCCCAGAATGGTTAATCAACTGTGCTTCCTTTCATTAAAGAAAACTCATACGTTCATTTTCGGACAACGTACGATCGTTTTTTTAGGCACGACCGCAGGGAGTTCCTTATTATGAGTTACCTCTTTCCTCCCATTTTATTTTATTTTATGTTGTTTTTTTTTACAACAATAAAATGATGTAAAACAAGAAGGTAGGTCGCACTCAACTTTCGCTTTCACTTTTTTTCCGAGCATTTCATAAAAACAAGCACACTCATGATCATTGAACATTCCAAGTATTTCCAGTCGACTTTTCCACGATTACCTTCCAACGAAAGCTTATTAATCGAAGATACTTATGCTAGGATCGTTTAAACGTTCCTTTACCACGAATGATTATCTACGCTGAATTAATCGTAAATATAAACGACCATTTAACGGCTGCGTTGAAATGTCTTTTTAATAGTCAAAGAACTTACGATGAAAGAAAAGAGTACGATCTTTTCAATGAATAGTCATTGGAATCCACGAGATTAGATACCACGAAAGAATGATAGAAATTGGGTTTTACGTCCGATCGAACTCGTTCAATTTGCATCACCTTGTGTCATGAGTTTACTAAATTTTCTTTCTCTTCTAAAGATGCTCGACGCGTATGCGCGTCTGTGTATATATGTATGCAATATATTATGTATATATCAAGCAAATTTTATAAAAATAAAGGGAATGTATACACACGTACCGGACTTCTTATGCAAAGCATCGTGCAATATTAGACACCCAGCTCGTACATTAGAGTACAAGCGCACTCTAACGCGCTTCTTCACATTTTATCAGAGTTTAGTTCCTACAAGTGTACAATATAAATTACTTTCGAGATTTTAGCCGATGATGTGACGAAGGAATCACGCGCGCGCACGTTATCCGTACCATAAATATATACGCGTCGTTTCGAAAGTACCTTGCGAAACTCTTCTCCGAGCGACCAACTAGAATTCAATCGAGGATTATTTATTCATCGACAAAAACGAACATTTGATTCTTTGAGTGTTCACCACGTGGACGATATACCGTCGCAACATCGTTATGAATTATGTATATGAATCTGCTCCGCGTACGATAACCCCGGAACATACCTGCGAACACGACTGGGCAGAATCACTTGTTTTTCATAGGAAATGAAGATTCGTTATACATCAAATTTTTGAATCACGGAAATAATTTTATTACTATTAATGAACAAATAACTCGCGTAATGACGTCGTATCGATAAACAAATGGAAATAATTTTTTTCTAATTATAAGTAACTGTCTGAGGAAATTTAAATATCCATTCACGAGGAATTGAAATCTTTCAACGAAAATCGATAAATATCGTCGGATAATCGCGCGCCCGCGATTACGTTAGCGCGTTTTCATTTTCTACGCGAGATAATTCCCACTTCCAGCTAATCACGTTACCGGATGGAAAAGGCGAATAATTTAAAAATTGCGAAGAAAAACACGACGCGAGTATACATAATTGTACGCATCGATGGCTAATGACGATATAAAAACGATTAATTTAAAATATCGATATTATTATTGTATATCGTTTATAATTGGTGTTTAAATTTTATTTTATTGTTCGCGAGTAATCGCAACGAGCGATCATGTATAACCCGGAGTTTCGATTATAAATAATGAGATAATCCTCATCAATGAGGGCGGAATTTTTTTTCTTTTATCACGTTTTATATTTTACGCCCCATACGGAACATAGCCAAGAAGCGTCAGCAGAGATCGTTCACGAACTTTGTGAAATAAAGCAATTATAGCCTGGTGCGGTGTACATTCTTTCGATTAGATAGGCCAAGGATATATGTGCATGTATTTCTAGGATATCCATTCGTTTATCTCTCCCTAACGACCTGTCGGAATGTGGCAAGCGCATTCTCTGAACAATGTTGTGCCTCCGTACGGTTTCTCTAATTCTCTATTTCACACAGTTTCGAATACATCAACTAGTGACGAATAAGGTAGCGAAGAAGAGAAGAAAACGAAAGACATGCCCATACATACCTACCTACCTACCTACCTACCTACCGTGAGAGAGAGGGGCGGGGGGAGGAAAAACATGTCGTAACTAAAATCTACTTATCGGGCGATTCTATAAAAACTGGAAATGAAACGAGAAGAAAAAAATAATAATTTTGGGGCAATGCAGAAGAGTCGAGGCGCTATCGTATCCTCCTCCCCTCCCCTCCCCTTTATTTTTCAATTCTTGCTTCACCTTAAGGTTTGATCTCGATCCATGAACCATACGCGATCTTGTAATCCACGAAGGAATTACCAAAGTCAAGTCTCAAGAGTCTCACGTTAGCAAAATGAAAGAGAGCTTTCCCCTTTATCTTCTATTTATCTACGATATTATTGGATATTTATTTGATATTTATTTATTATCTTCTATTTCTGGACGACATTTTCCAACTAGCCCGAATTTCACCTTTGTCCTTGCCGAATCACGATATCGCTTTCACATCGAAAACTTCCGTCTCCACGCTAAATGCATCTCGTCGCGTTACGCAAACTCGATGCCCGCTGCGTAACGTTTCGTATGGTCGAAACCATCGTTCGTTTATTTCATTTCTGCCTTTGCATTTCTCACACACGCGCGCGTACCTACGCTTGCCTTCTTACCTGCGCTCACTCACTGGTGTCCTCCATTTTTTTTCTTGTTCCATTATCTTTCTTCGCGATACGTACCCGGACTTTCCCGCGCTCACTGAATTTCAAATTTATTCATTTCAAAATCAATTCATAGCTCGTGATACTTTTTTAAATTGTAAGAAGATAGTTTTTTCTATCTTCTACGAGCGTAAAAGCTGACGCACTGACATAAAAAAAAAAAAAATCAAAATTCGACCTCGCCGAGAACTACAGACTCAGAGAAGAATGATCTAATGAAACAAAAATGGCGTAGAAAGAGTCTCTCGCGTAACATTGATCCTTTTGACGGACAAGCCATATAATGAACTCACCTCGACGATGACTTTCAATCTTGATTGCGGGTCCACTCCTTTCTTTTCTCTAATCACGAGGAAAATGTTGCCAATATCTGGACAGCTCATTAACAATTTGAAAACCAAGACTTTGCCCATGAATCCTGTGGCTCCAGTAATCAGAACGCTCTTGTTTCGAAACCATTCTGGTATGGACGGTGTCGTCGTCGTCGTCGTCGTCGTCGTCGTCATCTTTTTAACGAAAACTGTAACACATTTTATATCGCATACGAATGATAAGATTTGGTTACTCTCAGTGAAGATCGATTGTTATTCGGCGTTTCATTCGGGGGAGTTCGTCGATAAAAAGGTTCGATACGATGAAACATCACGTGTTGTCCTTGCACACCTCCGTTTTTCTTTTTATTGCACGCGGATACTATTGTAAATTCTCGATATACGTAGGTATGTATGTACACGCGATCGAATCAACATATCGATTGCGTTTTATTCCCGTGACCGGCTGGGAGGAATACCGATGAAGTTACGCGAACGCGAACTTATCTTTTGATCGTTCTCTCTTCGTTACTTACTCGATGATAAAGATAAATTTTCAGATACGAAAAAATAGCAGAGAGCAGCAAACCGCGAGAAACACAAAGGCACTCACCTGTCGACGCCAAAGCAAGAAGAGAACCGCACCGAATGCCCAAGCTACTCGCTTTAAAGGGTCTTGCAAGAATCCCAAAGGGAGCAACGAGAATGGTCCAAGTCGAAGAAGTATCTTCTTTTCCTTCTCGGCGATCGGCCCTTACTAGTAGGCAACTTGGAAGCTAAGGCGGTCTCTCTCGATTATTTGATCCTTCCAAAAAATGTCTCTTTACACTTTGAAAAATTCTCTCACAACGGATTCTTCAGAAAGACCGAAGAAGAGAACCAAGCGAAGATGAAATTGGCACAGAAGAGAAAAGTTTTACAATCGAGTCGTTAAAAAAAA
>JAIFRP010000062.1:349703-360128 GCA_032403825.1 Odynerus spinipes | reverse complement strand
AAAAAAAAAAAGAACTAAAGGGTGAAGGCATATTCTCCAATCGTGAAAAAAACTAGTCACGTGCCACGTTTTTATTTTCTATCTTTTTTAATATTCTGAACGTGTTTTTTGTTTCTATAGTGATGGAAAGGTGAATATCATAAAGTCGATTAGACATTAAAAATAGTTTTTTTTCTCACGGTACCGCAAAAGTTTCATTACCTAATGTCGGTAAATAAGGAGCGCGAAGGTGCGCGCGGGTGAATCAATACGAGAGAAAGAGGAGCACGTTTGCTTCCGCGTTTGACCGTGCGCGAGTGAAGGGTTGCAGAAAGACGGGTTGCCTCGCGACGGGGCTCACCTTTCGCAACTCCCTTTAAAGAATTCTATCTTTATCTATTTATCTAGCGTGATTCACACAAACGATTCCATAATTCCTCGAAACTTTATCCTCTAATGAATAAAGTGCCCCGAAACTGTGATTGAATTCAAAGAATGCAATGTGCTGCATCACTCGTGCTGGAAATTTGTTAAAGATTGTTACCGGTCGCAGCAATAAAATTTTCTTTCATCACCTTTCTCTTTTTTGGAATCCAACGCAACCCTTTAAGTCAATTACCTCCAGTGTCCGAGACTTCTTGAAAATCCGTTTAAATTCCTCAAAGATTTTCGCGATAAAATTTTTTAGCAACAACGACGTACTTCCTTGAATTCCATACGACGTAAAATGTCATAACGCGAAGTCTAATTGCGTTAACTGAACGGCCAGTCGTTATAATTGACGATTATACGGAACGGAAAGCGAGAGAGCAGGAAACTAAAAACTTCGCTCAGCTACGTGACAAATTTCTTTTGGAAAAATTTCGCAAATATATAACTCTGTTTCTGGAATCTGACGGATATGATTGGAATCTGAAAGAGTCGATTGACAGTATTCGAACGATGTAGAACGGTTGAATTAATAAAAATGATTAGTCAGTGGCGAAGCGTTAAGTGATTTCAGATACACCATCATATGTTATAGTTTCTCCTGAAACTTAATCGTCTCCGATTAGAACATTACAGATATCGTAGCCAGTAGTTCTCAAATAATCAGCACGCCTTGCAGAAGTTAATACACAAAAATCACTTTGCGTTATCTATCAGGACTCCTATCGAACGTAATCGCGAGAGTTAGATTCACCTGAGGGAAACGGTTATATGTTCGGTAGGTTCTCGTTCTTTTTTCATTTCATTCTCGTCTTTCTTTCTGCTTTCTTTTTTCTTTATATATATATATATGTTATATATATCATGCACCGCGTACGTACGGATATGTACGTTATATCTAGGTACTTACATATACTACGTTTGCTCGGTATCTATGCCACGTTTATATATTTCAAACACATTTTCACGATATTTTTAATCACGCTCTAATAAGCAATTACGCGCACGAGTTCGCTCGATCGCATGTTTGAATTATCGGTAAAATTTGTCATTAGAAGATACGATTCTAGCGGTTACTATTATCGTCTCTTATTTTTATTTCTAACTGCGTAATGCAAGTAACGTAATTCCGCATATTAATGTTGAATTATCGTTAACAGATATGCGTTATGCTACGACTTACTTTTAAGAAAAATACATTTTATAATTTTAATTTATCTTAATACGACATCTACATTACTGTAATAGTCGATAATAAATGACCAGGGCTCTTTTTTAGTTTACACAAAATGCAAAATAATCGTAAATTTAACTTAAATAAATTTAAGCGACGGTAATATATCCTCTTACCCTTTTAAACGTCATTTTCTCACATTGTTTTTCCTTGGAATGGGTCTGAAAGTTCGATATACATATATGAGCATATATTAATTCGGTCATTTTATAAATCGTCTCTCGTTTTCGCATCATCATCTTTATTATGGTTTAATAATTTTAATCGCGAGAAAAGAAAATATCTATCTCGCCATAGTATATCAGATCAATAAACTTAAGTTAAATTAATTGGCATTAAAATAAGTTAATATTAACCGTTTACAATCGATATACCTTGTAATCGATGCGTTGAAGCATCCGATCGTCATAAACCATGACGTATGTGTCTGAATCGAAGTTCCTCCTCGACAATGCCGCTATCACATACATACGTACGTTTCTAACGGTATGCACACGAATGTGACGGAAGAAGAAGAAGCAGAAAAAAGAAAGTCAGAGAGAATAACCCGCCATCATACATATTACAATACATTATAACAGACGTGCATGTACCGTATTCTCTCCATTTCGCTATGCTTTCGCTATTAATAGAGTAGAGGAAGACAAATAGAAATAGATCTCTCGGTTGGAGAGCAAGATCATCATCGGGTAGGAGGCTAAGGTTCGGAACGACTCTTCTCAAATTTTTCAACTTCGAGTTACCTCATCCTCTTTCTTAACGAACATAAAATCGTTTCTTCGTTTTAACGAATTCGGGGAAGAACACACGAGTTCGCTGAAAAAAAGAGATTCTTATTATACGAAGTCTCGTATTTTTTTCAAATTGCTTCCAAACAAGAAATAACATGCGAAAAGAGAGTGAGAAAGAGCGTGTGTATGTGCCGGGGAGGAATTGGGTGGGGGCGAGGGGTGAGGGAGAGAGAGAGAGAGAAAAAGAGGAAGAGAGAGAGGCATCGTCGATGACGCGCGTGAATGACCGACGTGGAGGGGAAATCGTTCCATTCTATCAGCCGACAGGTATAAGGAACTCCACCTGAATCTCAGGTAGCTCAGTTCACCTTTCGTTGACCACCTTTTCTTTCTCTCTCTCTCTCTCTCTCTCTCTCTCTCTATCTCTCTCTCTCTCTTTCTCTCTCCCCCTTAATAGAGAAAAGAGAGGAAAAGGGAAAGAGAAAAGTACAGAGGACCACGAACGTTCGTCCGGACACCTTTGACTACTCGCTCTAATTACCTCGTGTTTGATATCGCGTGTCTGTTCTTAGAAAATCGAAAAAGTTCAGAAAATCTATAGAAAAAAGATTAAAGAAAAAAGAAGAAGTAGAGGAAAATCTTACGTGAAATAGAAAGTATCTTTCAGTGAAAAGTGAAGAATAAGACGTTATTCCTTTTTCTTTTTTTTTTACGAATACTTTTTTTAAATTCTTGATGGACCAATCCTCTGACGACCGATAGAATCGACATTATGAGGTAAGCCAAAATCTATATATTATTAAATAATGCATTGGCCTTCGCCGCGTTCGTTTGGTCATTGACCACGACATTGATGTCTCTAGATCGTTGTATCATCTTCCTCGCATTATACGATACTTGGAAAGATAAAAAAAGAATGGAACGAGACGTCCCTTGACCGGTGTTCGTTGTTTTAGTGATTCTAATTTAATAATTTCGATCATTTCGATGTCTGACAATTCGTACGAGAGGGTAGCTATGAAAGAGGGTAGGACTTTCTAATAAATACGTATCTATATATGATATGCAAAAAATCTGTTATAGAAACGAAAATGACATAGTATTCATAACAAGAAGGAAATTATTTCGTTCACTGTTTTTTTAAATTCTTGTAAAAAACGCGTTCTTTGCTAAAAATGAGAAGACTCAAAAAAGTATTTTCGACCATTTAGATTGACCGCATTTCCTTTTACTTTCGATTTTCCTTTTGAGAATTAACGAAAACGATAGTTCTGGAATTCTCCATACGTTTTTTCTCGATGAAGTGACGTATCTCCCGACAATTCCTCTATTTAATCGCACTTTCTATATACTCGATCGAGAAAATGTTTTGCCTCCCGTACGGCGAGGTGTTTTCCAAAGTTTTTTAGAGCTTTAAGGAGTCTTGATTACTGTGATTTACTGGCCATCTCATACCGATAATTTAATTTAGTGCATTAACCGTTGGAAAAAGTAATAATGATTAAAGTGCAGACGGAAAACGAAAAAAACGAAGAAAATCGTGAGCAAATATGGTAATGAGAAGAATTAAGGAAAGGAATGTTTAACAAAATAAAGTTATTAGTGCGATATCATTCGTCCGGTTATTAAAAACCACGTCAATGCATTTTCCTGTATACGAATATAATCGGTACTTCATTATTCAAAATCACTGGAAGGTAATTAAGTGCAACAAATTACTTGATTATCGCGAGCGATACGAATTCAAGATCTCTCGCACGCGCGAGCCATTCATTGCAAAATTTCCAACCTTTGAACGCATATCATAGTAGCGTTTCATTACCGATTTAAATTTCTAAGAAGTGTCAGTGCTGGAGGAACGTGTCCTTATTTGATCGAACGTCATTTTACGAATTTTGTTTAATTTACTCCAATCGAAAATTCTCGTTTATCTAATTCTAAAACGATTTCTAGAAGACGATATTGAACGTGTCTACGATACAGGTGCTTTATACCACTCGTCGCGGTCATTAACGCACACATCGTATCACGACGTCTGTCTACTCTCTCGAGTTCTAGGATCGTAGTACCTATCTATAGTTCGTTGACACTAACCGGTTTTTAATAATTCTAAACGAATCGAAACGAAGCGACATGAATTATCGATTGCAAATTTAATCTTTACGCGATCGTTAAGGTGTGTGATCGTTTCACGCACACGCGTGACGAATACAAATTATTAGATCTAAAGTTAATTTTTTATTTATAAGTCTATACTTTCTAATCGTCGCGCGCTTCCGTTCTTCTTTCTACCTACGTTACAAATATGAAGTGATATCGAAAAAATAATGTATAGGTAACTATGTTTGAAAAACGAAGCACACAAAATCAATTCTGTAGAGACGAGACACGAAAATTATTGGACGTTCTCCGATAAAGAAAAGGTGAGACGGAGATAGAAAGATAGATCGATAGGAGCCTCTCTTCTTCTCCGGTACTATCTTTCGGAGCATCTACTTGGCCACGTGCTAAAAACAGATATTACCTGTGTCCCACCCGTCAATGACGATCATTATACATAGTATATGTTCTACCATGCCTACCAGCGAGTCTGCACGAAACGAAAGAGGGAATCGAATCGAGGAGTACGTTAACCTCTCGAACAACCTTTTAAAAAGCGTTACGCATTTTTATGCAGATATGCGTCGGAATATAGACGTTCGTATATAACGAACGTGAACGGATTTGAACGTAGAGACAGGACAGACGAAAAAAGCGCAGAGATGGACAAACGAACGCATAGGTAATCGTAAAAAAAAGGATGTGCCGAAAAGAGTAGATGAAAAGTTGCAGAATGAAAGAGAAAAAGCTTCGATAGGATGTAAAGTAAGCCGCGCGAGAGAAGATAGAAAGAGTGAGTTAGTCGGTCGCGGTCGTTGTTCGTCGCGTAACGGGTTTTCATGTAACGGGGTCGGCCTATGTTCCTCTCCTCTTCCTTCTTCCATTCCTTCTCTCCTTCTCTCCTTCTCTTCTTTTCCTCGCAGCTCAGGCAAGCGCGCGCGCGCTTGAACGCAACACTAAGAGGCGGCTTCCGATGACCGTTTCTCGAGGCCGGGGCGCTGACCTAGAATCCTATCAAATCCCTTCCTCTTTCTCTGCACCGCAAGCTGCCTTGTAATCCTCTCTCCCAATTTCTTCTTTCTCTTCCTCCTCCCTTTCTCTGCGTGTGTGTCATCCGTCTCACTCTCCCCACCCCCTCCCCCCTCTTTTTCACATTACCTTCCTCCGAGACTTTAACGATTCCATCGAAACGTCGAAATCTTCTTGATCAACGTCCGAGAGAAAAAATCAAATTGATTACGAAAGGATTTGATTTCAGGATTGGGTGTAAAAAAATATGTTATATAAAGGACGATCGATGATGAAACGGTAAGGTCTTTTGATTTATTGGACTATCGAGATCTAAAGAATTGTCGTTTACCGAATCCTTTTCGTCTGCTTATCGATCGTTAAGTGTCTCGTTAGAAAGTGTAAAAGCATCAGGCGAAGCATTCCACGCTTGTATATATAAGTACGCATTTCCGTGCATAGGTGTGTGTGTGTGTGTGTGTATATATATATATATATATATAGAGAGAGAGAGAGAGAGAGAGAGAGAGAGAGAGAGACGTACACACGACAGACGTATAATAGGCCTTGCCAGCCAAAGGGTGATTTCTAAGTAATTACATGTGTACGTGGGTATCTACGATATATGTAAAACGACGATATTCCCCGTTCAATGCGTCGCGTGTCTCACGTTGTCCTCTAATTTTATCTATTCTCCAGTCTTAAGTCTTCATCCCGTGGAACGCCTGCGAACCAACCTCTTTCATCTCCGAAGGTAGTTGAATTTTAAGGAAAAGAAAAGAACAAAACAATCGTTATATATATAGCAGCAAGTATTTTTTTAATAAATGCAATATTTTTAATACTTAGAGAAGTATAGCGATTCTTGGGGAAAAACAAAATGAGGGATAATTTTGCGTGCTCAAAATATTCAAATGTAACTTTTTCACTCCTCCAACATTAAGGTTTGCACGATTTATGTATGTAAGAAAGTGAACAATCCTAATAATGCGATTAGAATAAAACAAAAAAATGTACGTCTGTCGTTAAAAAATCTTTTAGTACTTACGCAATTCTGTCACTCGTGATGAAGATAGGATATGGAATGATTCGATGTGGTTCTTCGAGTGCTATTGGATACAAGGACGCGAGGGAAGCCCTTTAATGGTGAAAGTGCGAAAGATATCTCGTGGGACAGCGTCGCCTAGGTGCTCCGAAGAGAGTAATTACTGAAAATAGAGTTTCAAGTTTTCTTTCTTTCATCGCATCATACAACACGTTCGTCTCATCTTCGCGTTTGGTCTCCCAAGACCGGCGACGGGCTTCGTCATCTTTATCATTACATAAACATAACGCGGGAACTTCACGTAGATACTAAATTACCGTTTATTAGAAATATCGTAATACAGTCTGTTGTTAAGTTCAGACGTAGATTGGGAAGATGGAGGATCGTTTCATTTTCACAGTTTCGCGTTCCCGAGCGATGTGAGACGATTGTTGCTTTCCTTTTTCAATTCGTAACATCGTTATCGTTATCTTCGTTGCTTAATCTTCATGCGATTTACAGGCTTTACGCGCGCGCGCGCGAGAGAGAGAGAGAGAGAGAGAAAATTCACCGATAAAAAATCAAGACGACACAACAATAATGTTCCACATTATCTTCCAAACGGGAAAATGTAAAAAGGAAGATGAAAATCCATTTCTCTTTCTCTATTTAATTCTTTTCTTCTACTTTTCTATCTTTCAGGCAAAGGGTCGCGATCCTAGGAGGTGCGAAATGAGTCGAGTAGTCGTGCCAGCTTCTCGTTATCCGTTCGGAAAATCTTGGAAAAGCGAGTACGTGTGCCAGCCTGTGCCGTGCCACTTTCACGAGAGCAAGTCGCCTCGTATCTGAGGGGAAGTCAGATCTCCAAAATCGACTTTTAAGATTGAAGCGTCGCAAGCGAGGGCAAGAGAGAAAGAAAAACAAAGAAAAATTAAAAGAGAACAAAGAGAGTGCTGGAACCAAGGAAAATTTAGCGATACTCTTCCTCGTGATATCTTCCCGAAGATATTTTCCTAGATAAACAAGGAAATAGAGAAAATAAATAAATAAATACACAATAAGTATTATTAAATAAAGGAAAATAGGCAAAATAGGAAGAAAAGAGGTCAACGGAGATAACGGGAATACCGGAAAAGACATGGCCACAATGGCTGGCGGTGAGTACACGTCCGTTAAGGACTTCTACAGGGATCGTTCGATCTTCATTACCGGTGGTACCGGTTTCATGGGCAAGGTCCTCGTTGAGAAGCTCCTGCGCTCGTGTCCGGGTATAAAAAACATTTATTTGCTGATGAGGCCGAAGAACGGGCAAGACGTGCAGCAGAGGTTGCAAGAACTCCTCGATGCACCTGTGAGTGGTTCATTATGTACATATACATTTGTATTCACACGAAAAGAAAAGAATTCATCCAATTAGGTCTACTCGTTAGGAGATTAATGAAAGATTAATTCCATTTTCATTTTTGATCCATTTTTGATCCATTTTTGATCCATTTTTGATCCATTTTTGACCGTTTACTTTGAACAGCTATTCGAGAAGCTACGGCGTCATCACCCTCACGCGCTTTCAAAAATCGTGCCTGTGGCAGGAGATGTCACGGAACCGGAACTTGGCATCTCGGAAGCGGATCGCGAGATGCTGATAAGATGTATATCGATCGTCTTTCATTCGGCCGCCACCGTGAAATTCGATGAAGCCTTGAAACTTTCGGTTACTATTAACATATTGGGTACCAAGCGTCTCATTCAATTGTGCCATCGTATGCACAATCTGGAGGTAAGGATGTCCTCCTCTTCTTTTTCTTTTTCTTAAGGAACATGGCGCACGGCTCATAAAAAGATTTCTTTACACTTCCCGGTAATTGTCACGTCATGCGAGCGACAATTCCTAAAGCCAATAATAATATCGAGTTAGTGCGATCAACGCGAGTACTTGCTAACTAGTAAAGAAAATAATACGAGCGGAAGTGATGTAGTCACAAAGAAGTTGGAAATTGCAGGCTCTCATCCACGTCTCAACGGCGTATTGCAACTGCGACCGGAAAGACGTGGCCGAGGAGATATATCCGGTTGCGAAGGATCCCGAGCAAGTGATCTCCTGGACCAAGTCGATGGACGACGAGATGATCGACGAGTTGACGCCAAAGCTAATCGCGAGTCGACCGAACACTTACACCTTTACCAAAGCTCTAGCGGAGAAGATGCTTCAGGGCGAAAGTGGTTCCTTACCGGTCGCGATCGTTAGACCTTCGATCGTGTTATCGTCCTTAAGGGAACCGGTCGCTGGATGGGTAGACAATTGGAACGGCCCTAATGGGATCATCGCGGCAGTTGGCAAAGGCTTTTTCAGGTATGCGATCGCGCTCACAGCATAAACTTATTATATTTATTACAATTTACAATTTATTTTTATCCGTAGAACTATGTTGTGCCACGAGGATAAAGTAGCCGATCTAGTCCCCGTCGATATAGTAATCAATCTGATGATATGCGCCGCATGGAGGACCGCGACGCATCATTCCGGCAGCATAACGATTTACAATTGTTGCACCGGCCAACAGAATCCGATCACCTGGAAGCAGTTCGTCGATTTATCCTTCAAATATTGTCGGATGCATCCGGTGAACAACGCGTTCTGGTATCCAGGCGGTCGTTGCCATAATTCCATGCTCATAAACAAAGCGTGCATGACCTTCCAGCACATGCTACCCGCACACATTTTAGATCTTTTAGCTCGCCTGAAGGGCTCGCGGCCGATAATGGTCCGCGTACAAGCGAAACTTAACAAAGCCGCCAGATGCTTGGAATATTTCAGTACGCAACAGTGGAACTTCAGGGACAACAACGTCAGGAGATTAGGGGAACAACTGAGTCCCGAGGATCGGCAGACCTTCATGTTCGACGTTAGACAGATCGACTGGCCGTCATATCTGGAGAACTACATATTGGGAATTAGACAGTTCATTTTAAAACAGAGTCCGGACACACTGCCAGCTGCCCGCTCACATATTGCAAAGTGAGAAACGCTTTTCTATTTCTTTTCTATCTTTCTCTCTTCTTTTTTTCTTCTTAGCACTCAATATCTCTTTCTTCCCTTCGCGTGTTTCTGTGTTTCAGATTATATTGGCTTCACAAAGCGGTACAGTTTGGAATGCTGTTAATAGTACTACGCGTTCTGCTATTACGTAGCTCTATGGCCCGTTCTGCCTGCTACTCGCTCTTATCTATCATACTCCGCATGTGCCGCATGATTGTTTGACGGCTCAGAACCCCGGCCGACGATTGCGATAAACGTAATGTAAAACAGAAGCTAGTAATGGAGCGTAATATAAAGGTGCGAATTGTTCTTCGACCTCACTGCTCAGCCTCCCCGACGATAAAGCGCTATCTTTACTCCCATAAGTTGGCCTTTTCGACGTTTCTATTTGTTCGTAAATATTAGCAATGACTAGGAATTCTTTAATAAAGGGTGTCGGTTACCGAGCAATGCAAGAACAGAGCACGAACTACGTGAACGTTCCGCAACGTGACAGTGGCATAGAGAAGCTGCTTCTTCTTCTATGCCGATAAGAAAGTGAGATAGTAACATTTGCAAGAGACATGGACGTGATGCATCGTTCTCGCTCGTGTTCCACCAACGAGATCCATCGTTTCCTTAGCGAAGAAAAAAATAATAATATAAAACGTTATAATGAATACCGGTACGCTGTAGATAATTATTTTTATTATCATTGTTATTTTCATCGTCGTTATCATTATTTTTATCGTTATTATTAATACTACTACCACCACTACTACTAACACCACCACCACTACCACCACCACCACCACTACCACCACCACTACTACTACTGCTACTGCTACTATTACTACGACTATTACTACTACTACTATCACTACTATTGCTACTACTACTACTA
>JAIFRP010000062.1:316904-340976 GCA_032403825.1 Odynerus spinipes | reverse complement strand
GTGGTGGTGCTAGCACGAGCTCGAACGAGCTCGACGAATTGGTCGAGTCGAGCGGAAGACTCGAGGGGATCGCGATGAAGCAGGAACCCGAGGACGACGAGGACTGTTACCTCGAGGACAATGGAATGGCAGCTGCCTCGCCAGCTTCTTCGCCACCCTCCGGCAGCGGTAGGCACTCCGGCGCGACCCACAGGGTCAGATCGCACGCGCGCAGCCTGCGCGCGATGGCCAATCCGAGCGCGGTTTGGGCTCACTTCGACCTTTGCGCGAACGACCCACTGCGTGCCCAGTGCCGTATATGCGGTGCCGTCGTAGTCAGGGGTGGTGCGAATCCTCGACAATGCGGCACCACGAATCTCCATCGACATCTCAGGGTACATCACGGTGGCAGGCTCATTGGCAGACGTTATCACGGTAAATACGATAGTAACAAATAAACACCCGCCGATGAAAGAAAGAAAAGACTTTTATTTTATTTTATTTTATTTTATTTTATTATACCGTTTCTCCTCCTCCTCCTCCTCCTCCGCCTCGTACTTATAGTCTAATTTCTTCCTCTTCCATTTTGTTCACAGTCTTACAATCCAACACGCCAGCCGCACAGTCCGCCGCGACTACCGCTAAGACTATAAGAATCGCGACACCCTCGTTCGTAAGGCCGCACATCAGGAATATCGCGCCTGCACCCACGCCGCAGCAGCAGCAGCAGCAGCAACAGCAACGACAGCCAAAGACGCTTGTATTAAAAACTATCCCGTTGAAAGTGAAGCAAGTTGCGCCGACGACGATAAAGATGCCGCCGAGACAGAGCTCGCAAGGTGTGCCACAGAATATCGTGCATCAACAGCCTACGGAGGTGGGTACTTAAATAGGAATACGTTGCTTTCATTGAACGGTCTATAAAATGATTCGTATGAATTTTAGGTATGTCTTAGGTGGAACAGTTACCATAGCAACATGCAAAATAGTTTCCCATCCCTTCTGGACTCTGAACAGTTCGTCGATGTAACCCTAGCCTGTGAAGGGCGATCTCTGAAATGCCATAAGATGATCCTGTCCTCGTGCAGCGATTATCTCGCCGAATTGTTACGAGAAAATCCTTGCCAGCATCCCATCATTCTGATGAAAGACCTCAAATTCTGGGAAGTCGAGGCATTGGTAAAGTTCATGTACCGTGGTGAAGTTAACGTCGCTCACGACAAATTGCCACAATTGTTAAACGCCGCCGAGGCGTTGCAAGTGAAAGGATTAGCTGGCCCCAGTCCCTCCTCGCAGGTAACGAAGATAAAAATCGTATTCATCCTACAAAGAAATCGCGATCGAGAAAATCTTTCGAAATATATGTGAAATATAACATATGTCGAGCCTTGAAATTACCTTTATTTGTAGAACTCAAAACCACCGATGCTTATACCTCAAGCAAAACCGTTAATATCTCAACCAATAGTGCCACGAGTCGTACCGGAAACCAAAGAGAATAGACCTTCGCCTTCCAGCGTTCCTACACCTTCTAGTCCAAAACGCGCGCAGAAACGACAGCAACCGGAACCATTAGAACCACGACCCTTCACGAAGATTCGTTTGCAAAGACCCGTCACGCCAACCTCTCCACCAGCCGCAGTAAAAACCGAACCCTTGGATATACCACTGAGTCCAACCGAACTATTCCCTGGTAGCAACGACGACAATTCTAATCCAGCGAATTTCGAGAAGCTTATTAGCTTACACGAGGAAGACGATCCTGGCGGTGAAGAGCTCAACGATGAAACCACAGAAATTAATTTCTGTGAACTGCCAGGACCACCGGATTTGAACGATTGCGAAGACCATATGGAATTTGTACCTACGGACTTTCTTGACCAAGAACAAGATATCGTTGAAGAATCAGAACCGGCTTGTAATAAGGATAACAAAGAAGAATCGACCGATCATAGTTCCGTCGATGTTGGCGAAGGCGATTACGAGCGAGAAGGCGATGAAGAAGATGACGCATGTTCGAAGGATGAAAAGCCGGAATAGGGCGATCTTACTTGTTGCTATTGTATCTTTAAGTGATTCTACCAAATTGCAGAACGAAGAAACGAGTACGTTTGGACAATGTCCTTGATTTCCCGCGAATATTAGTTGAATCGTCGCAAAATTTGCAGTAAGCGACGGTAATACTTTTACTCCTGAAGGTTGATTTCAAATACGAAGGAACTCGTATAGGCGCTTGAATTTATTCGCAAAGAAGACAACATGATGATTTCGAGATCAAAGTGCATTGCTTAAATAGTTACTTATATTCTTTTACCGAACTTGTGTCGAATGTTATGATTGGAATTTTCGTGTTTTTGCGTGATCTAAGTAAGCGTAATCTAGATATTTTAACGATTAGAAAGATATATGTATAATGTTCTACTTGCTTCCAAGTTTGCATGTGAAATCGTTGTTTCGTCAATGAACACGATAAATCGAAGATCTCTCGATAGCTAAGACCGTTTTGATGATTTTAAACGATACGCCAAAGAATCGAGCGTGATAATACAAACGATTTCGATCTTAAACATAAAAAATTAAAGCGAAAAAAGGAAACCTTTCGCGCGGATTGAATGATTATATTTTTTTATTTTTATGCTTAAACAATGCGAGACACTATTTTCTTTTTTCGTATTTAACTAAAAATCCATAGAGCAGTCACTGTTCGCGATTATTTATTAGAGATTGAGTTCTTTTTTTCTTTTTTTCTTTTTTCTTTTTTTCTTTCTTTTTCTTTATATTTAATGCACAGCAAATAAGCGCATCGATAAAAGTCATACGCTCGACATTCGATAAAAATGCATTTATATTGTACGAATTCGTCGTAAATTTATATCGTATCTTTTCTCGGCATTAACATTCTATTCGACAAAATGATGCATTTATACGAGTTAGAAATAAATTGTTGAATCAGAATCCGACAATGAGTGTGAGTAGATCGATCGTATGTCTAAAAGAATTATATATTCCAAGTTCGTTTGAATCTTAGATTCTAGATTTATTATGCGCGTTTATTTAACATCTCGAAGCCCGTGCATTACCTCCGACTGTAAAAACTTTAGTAAATAAACGGGAAAAGATCGATTTCTTACTCGAAGAATAATATACGTGTATAGTATACGTGTTAAAGGGCAATGTCGTGCAAATATTCAACCGATCACGCGATGTCGGCTCTATCATTGGAAAGTATATGTACATTGTAATATGTGAAATTATGTCTTATAAATAAACAGCTATTGCAACGTATGGCAGATTAACTAACTCTCAGCACTGACTACGTATATGGTGACTCCATATATGTATGTAGTCGGTGCTCTCAGCCTTCGTAAATTTCGATACAGTAATCTATATATGGAACATTCGATAGCTGCTCCTACAACTGCCGGTACAATAAAATACTACATTAACGACCGAACGAGCAACGTTACCGACATAGTTTTCCCACTTATCAACTTCATCACAAGATGCCGTATAGCTGATCAGGCTCAGCCATAACTACTGCGCTCTTAAAATTGAGACTACCTCGCGACTTACGCCGCGCCGTAAGATTACGCTTCTCTGCTCCCGAAAGAACGGAGGAAACGAAAAGGCGTGAAAGAGAACGAAGAAAGGAACGCGGGAAAGAGAGCGAGAGGTGAAACGAAAGGCGTGCGAAATCACCTCTTCTTTTCCTTTAATTTTAGTGCGCAGCGCGTCGACCACCAGTCGGCGCCACTGTACCTCCCTCTATCCCTTCTCAGCTCGAACTGTCAAATCCGAGGAACCTTGTTTGTATACGAAATTTTTATCGAGCCTTTAGGGGTTCATCGCGTCCCGAAGAATACGAGAGCTCGAGAGACCGAAATAAACGCAAGCAGGTTCGTACTCGACTCGCGTTTCGTTTTTTTATTAAACGAATGCGAAGCTTCGTCGACGAGGGAGAGCCTTTTTTCCACGCCTTTGCCGAAATGGAAAAGCTTCGACCGCGAAGTGGCACCGGCGCTTTACCACAGTCCCATCGTTTCGTTGTCTTCTTCTTTTTCTCAATCATTGATCTTTGTCGCTATTATTCTTCTTTCACCTACGCTTGAATGCACGTTCTTTATTGTCCGATCGAAAAGTTCATTTTCTCCTACGTACCTATAGGAAGAAGAAAGTTGTCTTCGAAATTGCGCGCATTCAACTTAAAAATGAGACTCTAGTTGATCTTTTGTTTCCCTTAACCTAACATCAGATCAATGACTGAACGATAATGTGTGACGACTCGCTCGTACATGTATTCGTGCACATTCACGCACCGACGTATTTTAGAAAATCACGATGATTCGCGAAGAAAGCGATAATACGCCGATGACCTTTTCTATACTTGTACACGTCTCCGAGAAGTAGTAACGCGCTTGTTACTGATAATAGTATATGCTCGTTTGTACGCGATGCTTTGCGTAATACTCGTGTCTCATATTTTTTTCTCTCTTTCGCTTTATTACGAGCAATTTTCTCCTTTATAAATTTAGATTGTCGCCCGTTTTTCTGTCAGTTTTCTTTTTTCTTTTTCTTTTTTTTTTTACGGTGAATCGTAAAAAAGTAAATATCCTATTCGCTTAAATTACTTCTTGGTAAAAAATTACATTCTTAACTGGAATACAACCTTACAATGATCATTGATCAAATAATTGAAATGAGATTAAGAGAATAGATCATCTTCTTTCTTTTTTATTAGAGGTAAAAAAATTGTTTTGTTTTATCGACAACAAGGAATCAAATGTATGCTGTAATACGTATTAATTTATGTATACAGAATGAGTCGCACGATGGATGAGAAGGAAGAGTTAGTAAAGAAAGCTTTGTTCAGCTTTGTAAGGAAACAAGTACCTACTGCACAGCTAAGGTACTTTGTTGTGACAATTGTTGAGTATTTATTGATTATAAATTTGTGATATATGCGTGTGTGTAAATATATATATATATATATTACCTTAAGTATCATGTTGTAGTTTAATTGACGACATCGTGCTCAGCTATGTAGTGAGCATGGTAGAAGAAAATGCTATGGAAGAGGACTTGGACGTGGATGGTTTATGTGAAATGGTTTCTGCCTGTCTTCCTGAATTTTCAACGATCGAGAAAGAAGCTGTATCGAAATGGTTATTCGATGTTGAAAGCAAATTGCGACAAGGAAGTAAGGAAAATGAAAACTGCCAACCTCATGATCCATTAAGTCATATTAGTTTGGCAGCACTCTTACCACCTGATACTCAGAGAATGCGAGTTCATCATCTTTCTGAAACCAGCGACGCGGGCAGTGATTCCAGTGGGGAATATTTTTCGGAGGTAAAAACAATAAGTACGCTTGAATTCTTTGCGTAACCAAATTTTCTCTCATTCTTTTAGGAATCATCTTGGCACCAGGTCGCACTCCTACAGGAAATGTTTCCAGCAGCAAGCCCTGCCGAAGCTCGACATTGTCTGGCAGTTGCCAATGGTGACATAGCAAAAGCAGCTCAGTTAGTTTTGCATCGCCAAGAAGCTGGCCAAAGTATTATCAGTAATCTAACGTTTTTAACGGTATGTAACTTTCATGCATTTACCGTTCACACACCCGTAAACATTTTCAGTATTTTTAATAAGTTGTCAGCAAATATCGATAAGAATGATTCGCACGATAAAACAATGGTAAATTTATATGCATTAGCCCAATGGACGGAATAAAGCCAGGGTAAATGACGAGGAATTGAAATCACGCATCATTGCTCGATATAGTTACGTTGATAGGGATGACGACTCTCGCGAACATCGTCCGGTTGCACCAAAAACAGAACCAAAAAAGTTAGTGCGCTATCTCGACAATAAAATCGTAAGTGTAAAAGGTGAACGATATACCGAAGTGAGGAGAGGAGGCGAAGATGAGGAAGGCAACGAAGGTGGTAGGAAACGAGGTCACTGCCGTCCGTAACCAGTCCCTTTGCCTCCACCACCTGACCCACCCCCTTGGAGGCATCTGATTTCTAATTAAGCCTTCGACTTAGATTTTTCCCGTCTCGCTTATGTAGTAATACGCGTGAAGTATTGGATTTTAACAGATCTCATGATAACGTCGCTCTCTCATTGATATTACAACGTTTCTATAAACATTTTACAGTGCGTCCTTCTGTTCAACACGAATTTTAATATTGCACATTATAACAAAAAAGTAGTTAGTACAAAATAAGTTTATACTCGAATAATATTATGTACATTTATGGATAGGTATTTGTGAAGTTGTTGAAATCCAATACTTAATATATGGATACAGATTATGATATTTTTTTGAACGAGCGTACAATGGCCATGAAAAAAAGTATTTCTATCCATCGCTTGGATATATGGTTGTACAGTTAATAAAAAATATTCTATTGCAGGTAAAGTGATTGACAGTTAGAAAAGACTTATAAAAAGAAAAAGATTTATCATTGTATATGATATAAATTTAATCTAGCAAACGATGAAATTTTTTGACTCCTACAGCTAATGGATATATAACATGTTTTATGAGGAAGAGTTAATCATGCGTTGTCAAAATACTTATTAACAATTATAGGTTCCTACGAGCGAAATTTATGTACTGATTTATAAAAATAATGGTATTTTGACAAAAACATATTATTTCCATATAATAGTGCTATTTAGAGATAAGCTTCGATCAAGCGAGCTGGCTATTGTAAACTCGGCTTTAAATCATTTATTCCTATGGTAATATATCATGATAATCTTATTTCATATTTTACATTTGTGCATATTCCCTATCTTCATTGCTTTTTGTGCAGCACATTATTTATTAAATACGCAGGCTGATTCTGGGAATTGAGATGTAATACTTATCTTCTTCGAGTCACAATGGAAATAAATTTCATGGCATAATGGATACCAAATTTCTACGACCTTATTTTTTATGTGGATGCAAAGATGCAATTGCACCTGGCAAGTTTGTTAGTGTATTCGCATAAAAAATATGGTCATGAGAAATTAGTATCCATTATATGCCATGTAATTTTTCTCTGTCGTGACTTAAACAAGAGTAATATACCGTCCCAGTTCTCAGGATCACCCTATACGAAACTTATTGTTTCTTAATATATTTCATCCTTATGTATCTTATTGCATTTTTAGTTTATCCATAGAACGTATCGATAATCCTTCGATAAAAATATGAGAGTGTATAGTTTCTAAATGTGATTAGTTGCTTTGAAAACAAGTACATAGACTCGTAAGAAGTTCTGTTACTGCATGTTCATAGAACGGAGAAACTTGTGCATTATATTATATTATTCCTACTATGATATTTGCCAAATAGTGGCAAAGTGACATATACAAAGAGAATTTCTAATAACTGCACCCTGATAAAAGAAAATGTAAAAAAACAGAAATTTTCTTTGCACGTCTATTCAAAGATTAAAAAGTAACAGTTATTGTACCAGTACTGAGCTAGAACTTATATGAAGCATTTTAGCAAAACGTAAACCATTATATAAATAAGACTATAAAGAAAGTCATTGTTCGTTAAATAATCAAAAACCATCAACCAAGAATACAAATGATATAAAAGTAAAAAATGTTTCCTGCTGATCGTATCGCATGGCATAAAATATTGTTTCCCTTTTCTGTTATAAATAAGGAATGTACGTATAAAAATGTTTGGTATTATATATTATTTATAACTTGTAGATTTCAAGTAATAAGTTTTAGTATACATCTTAGGTAGGTAAGAAAATATATACTAGATATTTAGGCGGGATAAAATTTGCTTACCACGCCATATGTTTTACCAGTATTACTATTGTTATTACTGTCATTGCTACCTTAAAAAAATAGTATACGCACGATCATTAAACTGTTACGGTCTTTTGTGTCAAGTACTATATACCCTGCAGCAGAGAACCTGATCAAATGATTTGTAATCTTTTCATACTGTTAATGGTGACATGTACTCGATACTACATTTGCAATACACGTACTGACAGTAAACTGGCAAAAATGTGAAATTGTCCCATGCAACGTCCCGTTATTGCTGTCAACTTATAAACATATAAATTTTGTATTTCTGCATTTTATTCATCGTGTATAAAATGACAGTGTTACAGTTATGCACTTTATGTGTATATATTTACCATTTATTCTGAAGTATGTTTAATTTTAGTAAATAAGCAATAATATCTATTTTCTGCTAACAAAATATTGTTTAGCCAGTGTTCTCTTATAGCTTGTATTATCACTATATAATATTAGTGCAAAATATAAATTATAGGATACAATAGTAAAATCAGCATGCATGCGTAGTTAAAACCGTGTATTTCAAAGTATATTGCTTGACTTTTATTTGTAGGGACTTAGAGATTTTTTCCGATTTCCTTGCAAGGTTTTACATACTTCATGAAATCGATTATGGTATGTCGTACATGTCTCATAACGGGTCAACTCTTGCCATAGATTATTATTATAAATTATACATAACATATGAATATTAATAATTATAATCTCTGCAAACACGTTCGCTTTAAACTAAATGTATTCTACTACCTGTGAATTTTGAAAATAACGCCGATACTTCAAAAAAGTATGAGCATTAGATAAGGCGGTTATTACGGGGCGGGGGATAGAGAAGAAGAAAAATATATGTAGAGTAAGCAATAGAGACAAAGGCGGAGTACTTTAGTTTTCTGCGAAATTTCTGTAGATCTCAACTTCATACGATATATGCAGTTTGGACAAGTGATTTCTAGATTAAAATACTACATATATTATAGATATTATATAGAAATTTTAATTCTCATACATTCATTTATCATTGCGTCGCAGTTATCGCCTATACTGTTTTTTATCGATCGCATTCTCACGGCTCGATTTTGTTTTATTATCGATTCAATAAATTCGATGAATTCATAGAAGATCCAATAATTTATATAAATTCAAATCGATTCTTGAACACGACATAGAATGTTGCATATATTAGCAACACCGAGAAAAATAAGAATACCCAAATAAGACCTTATGTATATCCGATTAACGACATGTAGCAACTTCGGGGCCTTACGAGATGGTTCAAAGGATCGAATTGATATCAATATTTTACTTTTCAATCAAAGCAAGCGTTAAATAAACATCGATGTCATCGATGTAAAAAGAATGTGTCAAAAGGTTGCTTTTTCTTTTATAATACTTTGCGAGCACGATAACCGAAACAAACGAATTAACGTATTTATAAAAATAATGAGATACAGTTATGCGATTATCGTAAAACATTTCTTCGTTTAACAAAAATAATCATTAAGTAAATATTTAACAGATGACTGATGTAACATACACACCACGCGCGCGCGCACGCTTTGCATTTTTACGTATGATACTTTTCCTATTATTATTTAAATCGTTAGCATAAGTTTGAAAACAAGGATCGATTACACTATTTTTATCATATGCTCGTGAACTCAATGTAACTTCTTTTATATTGCAAATGACGCCTGAATATTTGCTTCGTAAAGAATAGATCGCGATGTAAGAAAAAGTTATTGTAAAAAGTAACTTGTAATTAATGTACGCATACTATGCTTTATGCATCAATTAACAATACAATGTCTAAATAGTTTTTAATAACTTATAGTCCTTCCAAGTCCATTGAATTTTTGGATTTTTTAAACTACATTCAAACTATTCCCCTAAAATCCGAACCATGAAATATATTCATAAAACAGGTTCGTCGTTTCTTTTATTATTGTGATCTTGATATGTATACATTTCCATCGACCATTTGTAATCATTTGTCAATAGAAATTATAAATAAAAAGTAAAAACAGAAACATTCTTTTTTAAGAGTTAGTAACAACTTATCCAACTTCTTTTTAGGATTTAGACGACATTTAATACAAAATTATTAAGAACTGAAATGCAGAACATAATTACAAATGTTTCATTGACTATTTCGAAGAAGAAGAAAAAAAAAACAACAAACCGAATTAAACGTGATGTTAAAGTTACCGTAACGCCTCTCAGTTTTCTGTAGGTAATAAAACTTTTCTACTGTAAATAATTCTGTTGCAAATTTTAAACGATGAATTTTGAAACAATTATGAAACTCATTAAACTGAAATAATAATAGTAATAAAAACAACAGCAACAACAACAACAACAACAACAACAACAACAACAACAACGACGCAAATTAGTGGATATTACTGGAAATTAGATTTTTGGCAGTCTTTGCACATCACGTTCTCCTGGTACTTTGTCGAAATTATAAGGTTGTGGGACGAAACATGTGAATTATATAAATCAAATTTGTATTTGCAATATTATATGTGCACTTTTGTGCAACAAATACATTCATTTATTACTCTCGTCACGATTTAAAAATAAATAACAACGATCTTATTCCCAGCCCCATATACCTGTAGATTGTTTAATAGTATCTCTATTTTCCCTTCTGACTCTGGTTACTGCACTGGCTTCACCTTTCACTAAAATTTTTCTGGAATGGCCCCTCTTTTCTCGTTTTTCTAAAGCTTGCTTCGTTTTTTTTTTTATTATATCTGGTGCTATAGTAGCTGTTGTTGAAATACTTCTAACACTTCTCAGATCACTAAATTCTTTATCGTGAATAGACTCTAGTTCTGAAGGATCTGTAGAATGTAAAGAGGAAGCAGTACTTAAGTTAATTACGTTTGAAGTATCACATAAAATACTGGTCCCGTTTTCTATTGATCTATTTTCTTGATCTATATTGTAGTTATCTTTAGTTTCAAGTATCTTGACTTTTCCCATTTCAGTACACGTATCAATTTCTCTTTTCGAAGGTTCAACTTCTTCATTTTCTTGCATATGTCCTGGTACAGGTAAGTCTTTTTGCATCAACTGCTCCACTTGTGATCTTAAATTATCTATTTCCCTTTCTAAATTAGACTCCTCTGTGTTATTGTCATTATCGCATGCTTCTTCGTCCTCATCTTCAACAAAGCCCATTTCTCTCAACAGATCCTTTTCCATTTGTTTTGTAATACCGCTTGCTTTGATCTCTATGTCAATACAGTCCTCTCGTCTGAAAATATTTTTAAAGCATCGAGTCTGTCATTATCACATGGCATAGTAATGAATAGACCAAAAGTTTATTTTACTTACGAAATATCTTTGAAGGTAGGGTAGAGCTCGCTCTCATATCCAAATCTTCTTCTAAAGAAATCACGAATACAATTGACATCTCTTTCAAAGTAATGTTCTGCATTAACATGTTCGGTAGAAATCATTTGTGGAAAATCAATAATAATTGGTTTACCGTCGTTCATTATCATAATATTAAATTCATTGAAATCACCATGGATAACGCCATGATTTCCAAGTGCAACAATTAAATTCATCAATTCGTCGTATAATGCTTCCACGTCATTTACTTCGTAAACACCACACCTATACATTGACATCTAATGCATTAAAATCAAAATATAAATTAAATCTACAATAAAAACTTACAAAGGTCCACCTTCAACCAGCTCCATAACGACGCAATGTCGATTAAAATCAATTGGTTTCGGTACTGGAAATCCTCTATCCATAAGTGCTTTCATGTAAGCAAATTCTCTTGTTGCCGATATGCGCGACAGATATAACCAGGATGCTGACTTCCTGTGCTGATGGTAATCTCTTTTTCCTTTAATATTTCTGAAGCATGTCCTACCTAATCTATGTAATTTTAAGCAGACCGGATTGCCTTCTTCGTCGGCAACTATATAGATATTGGATTCCTTCCCAACACCTATTTGATTACCAAAAGAAGCCACAACACCTCGTTGCGCCAATACTTTTAAGGCTAAATAATCATAACCAGCATTTGTCAAACGATAACCATCGTCTGAAATAAGATTAAATATATATTTTCCATACATATTAGTATAGAATCAATTGAAAATAAATATTCACAAATGACATACAGTGTTTTCCTCTTTCATAGCTGAGTAACCGATGTTTACACATTTCCCTTAACAACTTGTGAACACCGCCATAACGTAAATTTGCTATTTGTGCTGCAAGTGAAGCTGGTACAAGTTCATGATTTTTCATACCCATTTCGATCTGAAAATTATATAATTATCTGTTTACACGTGCCTGTGATGAATCTTAAATTGTATTACTACTTTTCATACTTACAGCCGTCAATACACGGAAATCTTCCCGGGTTAAATAGCGTAACATTGTAACGTTTAATTTACCCATGATGATTTAATTTCGAAACAATATCAAAATGAATGATTTTCTCGAGGTTTTCTTAAATCACGTGCTTAATGCTACCTAAATTCACATTCTGCTCAATAAGTAGTAATAACCAATAATATTATGAGCCTACCGCAAAACGATCTCGCACGACCGCATTACTATCTCCATGTTTTTTTTTTCAACCATAAATTGTGACAACATAAGAGGATACACGTGCATGGCATTCTTAAGCACTGTCACAATCGCCAATAAAGTTCCTTCTTTAGAATTACCAATCAGCAAGTACAAATTCTAGTAAAATTTAAACAGGATGGGCGCGAGCCGCCATATTGGTTTTTAAAATGCGAATTTTTGAATGTACATACAACGAGTATATACGGTCGCTCGAAATCGTATATTCATAATTCGTACGAATTTATTGTAAAACTTTGTATTATACACACACACACACACACACACACACACACATCTATTTTACAATACTCACCTTGAGAATTTATCCAAGATAAAAATTTTTAGTAAGCATTGCCTTTACGTGGTTTTATTTTTCTTTATAAATGTACAAAATATTTCATTACAAACATGCAGAATATACAATTTGAGAAAATATGTCCTTAAGAGAAAAATCATAACAATGCTGTTACTTTTGAATACATTAGATTAAGACATTAATCATAATGGTAAACAATATCACAAGCTATGGTAAAAGCTTCTATGTAGATAATGGTTTTAATTCTTTTACTTAGTCAGCTTATAGTAACGCAAAAAAATTTCTGTTTTCTATATAACCAAGAAAACGGAATACTGTGTCTTAGAATAATTATACTTAAGTGTCCCTATCTATTATAATAATCAAAAATTTCTTGTTGAACTTCCAAGAGAATTAAGCGAAGAAAGTAACTACATATATTTATGAGATATAATTCTTAGATCTAAACCATATTTACTAAAGTTAATCATTATATACATATCACATTTATACTAGGATTTACGTATTTTCAATGATATTCTAAAACTGGAATCCCCTGACATAGAAACAGATATGTACACATGCATCTCATACGGATGCAAATATTACTTTTAATATATGATAAGTCAAACTGCACCTTAATTCGTAATCCAATTACATGTAAAAATAACTAGTTTATGTCAAAAATACTAAATAAACGAGATAGAATAAAAACAAAGTATTTATAAATTATCTACCAAATGTAACAGACTTTAGGTTATGATGTATGAAAGCTAATAATGTTACCACTTTATAACAAACATAAATCAAATATGCTAAACCTCTTACAAAACGATTTCGATTATATTGCCATGTAACATTTTTTAATATATCTTGACACAATCATCCATATTAATACTAGTTAGCAATTTTTAAATATCCAGCATAAAGCTGTGTTAGTCTCTTTATTGTTTTTTTATCTTGTAACTTATGTGTAGTTTTTCTCATAATATACAGCAAATATCAAAGGCAATTGTATCGCTCTATATTACAAAGTTACTTGTTACTTTTTAGTATAATCAATTATACTATAATCGAAGTGCAGAAAAATTGGCTCAAAATCATCATCAATTATTCCACACTAAATGTTGTTTTAATAAATGTTATCCTACACCATTTAGAATAACCTCTGCACTGATTAATGTTTTGAGGTATTATTCGATGTTATTAAGCTATTATAAGAAATAATTGGCCTGATTTCATCATTCTCAATTATTTCATCAGTGATGTTAGTGTTAAGGTAATAATTTGGTTAATGTATCACTGTTAGAATACAATTAACTTTTATAAAATTTACATTTACAAATACTGTTAGTATAATGTGTACAAAAAAAAAAAAATGAATAAGAAAATTGTATTGAATCATAAATTCGTTTTTTAAGAAAAATCTTTTGCACTTGTAGGTGCATTCATCTTAGAATACGAAATTTTTCTTCAAAAAAAATACTGTTAAACATCGAGTTAAATTTGCAAAAAGTTGATAAAGCAGAGAACGTAATGCCTTACACAAACAAGTATAGGTCCACACTTGGAATATTGCCACTAAACAATTTAGGACTCTTCGGTTGCAATCATTGAATCTACAAAAGATACGAATTAATAAATATTCTGATTAACATATTAAAATGTAATGATATAAAACAAGTATTGTATTTATAATCCATACCCTTTTTTATTATTTTTTATAATTGCCTTTTGTATTATTCAACATTCATATAATCAGATCCATCTACATCAGTCTTATTGCTATTGTTCTGGACATTCGAATTCTCTAAGGAATCAATCTTTTCATTTTCTCCAAATATTGATCCATCATCTGACAGTTCTGAGTCATAATTTTGAGACACTAATTTGTGTCTTTTACGATCTCTTTCTTTTTTGTGAGATTTTTTTATTGAAGTTGCTTGCAACAATCTAATATAACTTTTCGTAAGTAAACAGTTAGGCGGAGTTTTACTAGATGAGGTAGTATCATTTGTCTGTATGCTTCTTCTATCTTCAATACCGATATCTTGATCAGAATTTTGAGAATCTTTATGAATAGTAATTGGAGAACTTTGTGTTTCAGTTTTAGCGCTATTTAATTTATTTGCTGTAGCAATATTACTTCCACCTAAATTTTGTTTATTATTATTCAATTTAGAAAATGTTGTTGAGGTGCTATGGTCATTCTGTAAACACTCATGATGACTTTTTTCTAGAAATAATTTTTCCTGCTCCACAATAAGGCCTCTATGTAATCCATTTCCACGTTTGTCCTTCCTATGAGACTTTTTAATGGAGTTAATGTTAGGAAGTAACTCCATTGTTGACATGTTTGTAGGCGTTGATCTTCCGTTCTGATCTTGTGTATCAGACTGCTGTTGTTTCACTATTGAGTTATTTTTTTCATTATCGACAGTCTCACTGTCTTTTACTTTTTCCAATAGATCAGTTTTATTATCTGGTAAGGCTGCACAACCAATATGTCTAAGAGTCGGTGTTATACATCGAGATGTATCAATATTTATTATCTCTTCTTCAAATGAATCATTTTTATCTGACTGTAAATCATGTAAACAATCAGATTTCAAATTAGTTCTGAGTAATGATTTTCTTCTCTTGATAGGAGTAAAAATTTTGAACTCTTCTGTAGTTTCACATTCATTTGGTATTGATTCAGAATTGCACAGCAAATGTGACAGATCGTCATCTAATAAATTTGAGAATATTTTTCTTTTACTTGGAGACATTCTATTGTAAGATATTATATCATCTGCATGTGAATTAGGAATACTGCCATTGCTTCTAAGAGACTTGGTAATTATTTCTTGTTGAATTTTCTTCTTTGAACTGTTTTGCACCTCGTGCTGCGCATTATTACAATCTACACTTCTGTTTAAATATTTTTGACGTCTCATAAATTCTGAAACAATTTTGTTATGTTTGTCTTTTTTGTGTGATTTTTTGACTGAACTAAAGTTTGACAATAACAATCTGCTGGAATTAATATTTTCAGGTGTACCAGCACGATTAATATTTGGCGCATCAGAACAGTTTTCACCCACTGAAATGTGATCATCATTTTCATTGTCTTTTAATACCTCGGGATGCTTATGATTATCAATACTTAATTTCTCTACTTCAAGTTTATGGTCAAGACTTTTAGGTAGAAAAAGCTTTTTCTTATTCTCATCTTTAACTTTTTTATGAGATTTTTTAATTGATTCAGTTTGTATGCGTTGTAAGAAATGTATACGATTTTCAGGAGTCGTTACTCCAACAAAAGTTGTGGAATTTCTTTCAACCGTTACTGCATTTGGTGTCACTGGTCTAATTTCGGTATCTTCATTAGTATTGCTAATACTTGGTAAAGGATTTTTGGAAATTGCGTTATGCGTCTGTTCTTCAAGGGAACTACTGTTTGAATCAACAATATTTGTGACATTACTTATAACTTTCCTGTCTTTAGTTTCACCTGAATTATTTGTTACTTCACAATATTCTGTATTATGTCCCAACAAATTATTACTATCTGTTTCATAGAGCATATTATTTTCACTTTTATCAAGACTAACATCAGGATAGTGTCTATTTTCTTCATCTTTTGCACTTCCCTGATCTATAGAATAATCAAAAATAGATCCTGTATCAGAAAATTCATCTTCCGAGTGAAACATGGGAATTTTCTTCTTACTTTTATCTTTCTTATGAGACTGTTTAATGGAACTTGTATCACAGACAGAAACAACATTCTTCTCAGTTGTAGGTGGAGTCAAGGGTCTTTTCTCTGTTTGTAGATCGTCGAATTGTTCAACCACGAAAGGATCCGTTAACGCGTTTGCCTGTTTTCTGGACAGATTATCCATTTGCCTTAGTGACCTTTCCTATATAAAATACATAAAAATATATGCATAAACAAACAGTAAGTAGATGATTTTTAATAAAAATTAAAAAATATAAAAACATTTTTTTCTTACCTTTTTGTGACTCTTTTTTATGGCACTCATACTTTCAGGAACAATAGAGAATGTATTTTCAGGTGTACATGGTCTTTCATTGTCTTCGTCGGAGAAATCAGTATACAAATTTCTTGGTGTACTTATATTGCAGCGAGTACTAACATTTAATAATTGTCTACCTCTGTTAAAAGAATGTGTAGTGGGCGAACTACTCATTTGTACAATATCATCTATCTTTTCTTTAAGACTACGACGTAAAGATGGAGAAGATATATCCATATCTGGAGATGACACATACATCCTTCTCTTGGGTGTAACATAATTCAACAATTTCTTAGCCTTTGTATTTCGCTGAGAAGGAGTTTGATTCTGATTTTCATCCGTGGATTCAAACGATGTAAGTAAAATACTACTGGTACTAGAATTGCTTAGACTCGTGTCAAAGTTTAAAGTTTTATTAATTTTAGGCGAAGATGTGGTCAAATTTAAATTTGTACTATCTCGTGGACTTTTGAGATTCGAAAATTTCTTTGGACTTGGAGTTAAATTAAAATTTAGTGTCTTTTTTATTTTCTTTCTTTGATTATAGAAAGGACTGCAATTAAAATTCAATGCCCTCATTATTTTAGCTGATCTTGTCAATTGCTTATCACTATCAAACGAACTACTTCCTGAACTAGAATTAGGAGATTTAAACGAGCAGTCATTTTTAGTATTATCAAAACTTAACGATCTGTTTATTCTGTAACGAATGAAACTTTTGTTTTTTCGTGGCACTGATTTACTGAGTATTCTCGGTGATGTATACGCTCGTTTCAAAAAACATCTACTTTCATTGTGTGGACTCACATTTACAAAAAATTTATGTTCATTTCTTTCATTATTCAAATGGCGTTCTTCCATACGATCGTTATCTTTTGCTGTTACACTTATAGCCTGATTATTAAACATAATCTTGTTCTTTTTTTAGCAATAGCATAAGACATTCACATATACATATATATATATATGTTTATCGAAAGGTTTATCTATTTTCTATTTGATATATGTTCCAATAAACAATAAGTAAAGAAGGTTAACTGTCAGATAAACATAATACTAAACTTTAACGAAGTAAGTAGTCAACAACATTAATGGTATATCTGTAACAAAAAAACAAAAAGAAAAGAAATTATATAAATGAAGAATTGTAGTAATTATAATTTATTTTTTAAATCTTTTTTTACAAATAATTAGATTACGAGCAAAACAATGAAGAATTTGAACAAGCCCAAAATTAAATTCATTAAAAATGCATGAAGGCTGCAACGTTCTGATAAAATAAAGCCTAAATTCTCACACATCACAGAAGCATCAACCAAGCGTGGTAATTACGACGCTTCTATTGAAAACCGTGTTTGGTGGTTTTATGTATTAAATGATTTCGTACGAGTTTTTACGAGTAAAAAGTATCGTTCTCAAAAAGAAATACAGGCTTATGTTGGAGCGTGGTGGGAGAGGGGCAAAGAAGCTTACAAGTTGCAACAAGCAAAAGAGTGTACACGCTTTACTTACGTTTCCGAGTATGCACGTATGCTAGATCCAGGTTATTTTGTAACAATGCTGCGGTCAAAAGAAGGCTTCTATTTTTTTATCCTTATTTTTCTTCACCGAAATCTTCAATTATATTATGAAAAATAACGCGAATAACATTCGAACACCATTGCATGGCCGCAGCTCACGTTACATCCTTTTCTATGACTACGACACGTAGCTCGTAGTTCTTTAGCGTGGGTTATAGGTGCCGCTGTATGCGGCTTGAAGCCACAGGTTGCTACAACAATGGTGGTCAACACAAGGATGGAAGATTATCGTGGCCAGTATGGCCTGCCCCGATCCATGTATATATATATATATATATATACACAACGATTTGATATTTCTTTTTTTTCACTTTTTCTCATACGACTCCCCGTTTTTCCTTCTCATTTGTTAAAAATCGGTTGTTGGCTATTTTATAGACGTTGAAAGAATATGTTATAGAAAGCTGAACTTCTCTTCAAATATAGTCAATCAGTCAATTAATTAATCATTCTGAATATGTATTATTAATACCAGAAAAGTTCATATCATTTTCAAAATAAAATGTAGTAATAAAAATTATTTTTCATTGTTCTTTTTATGTACAATTTTTGCATACAAGGAGGCAATTATGACTCCTAATATGCATTATTAAACATTGAGTCCACATTGTTTTGTACAAAAACTTTAGGTATAAAAAATTTTCTATATACAGTCATATCTTGGCATTCATCAATATAAACATGACATTTTCCTTCTTACATATAAAAGTATTTTATTAACAAAATATTTTAAGCGGCTGAATGCATTAGACCAACTATGTATGCATGTCTTAAAAATAGAAACTTCTTTTCACAAGATTGCTATACATTGCTTAGACGTGCCTTATATGGAAACTGACAATGTATTCAGCATTGGTACGTTGAACAGATATAGCAAATGGATCTGTCGGATGAAAAGTAAATGCTACTAATCTTCTTACCGCGGTTGGTGCTGTACGACCAAACATTCCCGCATACATTCTGAATTTTAAAAGACCTGAGTCTCGTGCATAAAAACTATGAAAAATAAAAAAAATGTTGCAAGTTAAATTACAGTAAAGAGAACATATATACTCGGCTGTGTGTGTGTGTGTGTGTGTGTGTGTGTGTGTGTTGGGTGTGTATACATATATCAATGAAAATATACCGAATAGGATGTTCTCCGGAAGCTTTGGGTCGTTCCATCATAGACACCCATTTATCGTCATAACAGAACAACGACAGATCAAGATATGGAGAACTTGAATAAGATTGAGCACAGATTGGTAATTGAGCGAGCAATCTTTTCGTGGCTTCCGTAATTCCACCATATCTAGCACTTACTATTGTTTGCTTAAACCTTTGTTGCATTAATCTGCAAAGTCCATAAAATTTTTAATAAGTACTTTATAAATATCACGATAAATATGTAGAAGGTACAGTACCTTGCATAAATATTGTTTGATGGAGAACACATGTACTGGCAATCTGTACTCATTCTAGCATTTCTAAAGAAATCACTGAAGTTTTCAAACTGGGTAAGTAACTGTGTAGATGCATTATCGTATGCAGCTAAAATTTTAGCAGATACCATGTCATATACAACAAGAAGGGCAGGTTGCGCATTTGGCTCATTTGCTTGAAGAGTTGCAACTTCTTCGCTAGCGAATCGTACAAGTATATGATTTGTATCTAACAATTGCATCTTCCACATTCTTAATGCGTTCAACTGGAATATCATATTATAGCATAAATAATAGTAAAAGTGTGTTACTTATGATATACTTATGTATTGTGATTTAACATACCTGGTCAAAATATTGATAAAAACGTCTCAATTCATATGGATCATTAGTTGCATCGCTTATATATTCTGCCCTCCTATACAAATATACTAACAATTTATGTTTAAGACTGTTTATTGTGGTATCCCTAAAGGGTCTGTAATTTACACCAGGCCATGCGCTTGTAACTAGATAAGCTTCATCTTCCAAACAAAACCTATATATAAATGATTTAATAATTAATTTTTCATGATATTTAAAAGAAATAAAAGTAAAGTTAATTTATAATTATACCTTCCTATTGTTCTGACATTTATGAACATTCCATCAAGAATTTGAAATATATGTATAGTTTGATGTTGAACCGATAGCACAGCCAGAATATCTTTATATAAATAAAGACCTTGATTATGAGATAAATATATTTTATCAACTTTAAAATGTCTGGTATCACATAATTTTCCTCCCCGTATATCAACTAGATGCAGACTATAATCTTCAAGTGGAGATCTTGGATTGGGTGTCAAAGCTTCATTATTTGAATATATCTTGGAAAATAATAATGTTTTTAGAACGAAATAATGATCACTTATGTGCATGGTATATTTGTATGTATACCTGATAGAAATGAGGCCTGAGTTCGTCAGGAATATGTGCTGCAGAACCTACGATAACATAACGGCCATCATCCGTAAATAGACTACATTCCCTATTTAATTGCTGGTTGCATTGAACCACATTAATTGTCCATTTAGCCTATAATTATGTTAACAAGCTTTTAAATTACGATACATTAAACTTGGTATACAGAATTATACAAAAACTAAATTATAAGTACCTTGAAAAATCTACCGAAAACATTACATCTTATATTGATACTAATATCATCATTTTTATGTCCTATGTATTCACCCTCGATATCTGCTAAAAGATCTGCCACAGCCGATGCACCACGATATTCGTATACTTCTATAGATGTTTGATCTGCACTAAAAGCAATCAAGTATTTTCCATCTGGACTGAATTTCCTAAGAAAGCACGGAGGCTTCTCCACATTCATAATCGTAAAATTTGGAAAGACATTTTGATAAAATTGTCTGGCATTATGAACATGAGTTCCAGGATAAGGACAGCCAAACGTCTCTCTTCTTCTAAGACGTACAACAACATTTTGTGGTCCAATTTTACGAGGTTTGATAGGACAAGGTTCTGTCACAAATTCGATTTTACCCTCTGCTTCAGCCATTGTACATAATCCCAAAAAGTATACATAACACGTGTAGAAAATAAAAACTTGTATGTATAACCTTCGTATACACTTGTATGTATAATCTTCGTTTAGTATGAATAGGAAGTTTCAATGTATCATAAAAGTCAACAATAAAACTTTTAATAACTTCTCGTCATCCTTCCCCATTATGGCGCAATAAAAAGATGTAGCATATTACAATCGTCCATTTAGTCTATACGCTACAAAAACATAGAGGTTAGTGTTTTACAAACAAAATTTAAAAAACATAGATAAGTATAAATTTAAAAAAAAATCATTTTCCTTTGACTTCTCGAAGTATTTCAATGATTTTCTACATATAATTTTGACATACGTACAAGAATAAAATTAATTTTATTTAATAGCAAGCTACGATCTGTATTGCTCTAAATACAAGGATCTTGTTCATTCAACCATCGGCATTGTCAAATTGAACCATTTCATATATATGCATACCTACATATATAGAAATATAAAGCACGCTTATGGATACACAGTTATGTCAACCTATCTGGTACGCATAAATTCATTTATTTTGTATATAAAACACTCTGATCGCAATATTTAACAAAGAAGGAAATATGCTTCCATAGAAACTGACTAATCATTTTATTACAGTTTTTCTAAATAATATCATGTAATCTCTATTTAATAATTCTTGGGATCTAATTACATTTGGGATTAAAACCTATTCTTTGGACATATGTATAACGAATCTTTTTTATTAAAAAATATTTTGAAGAATCGTATGTAGTAGGTAAAGTCGATTTCATAACGTGTTTCAAAAACTGTGCTATAGAGTACGCTTAAACGCTGCATCGGTAAAAAAAAACTGTTTGTTATCGGTAATGCAGTTTCGATTATTTTTTATGACTGGGAGATACGGTGACGATCTTCGAATTGTTCGTTTAACATAATAAAAACATGACAACGCGGTTAACATCTTTGCCTCTGGTATCAAAAATTTCAAATAGAATCATACGGATTCTAGGTTGCAATCCTGGTCCTATGACACTTCAAGGCACAAATACGTACCTTATCGGTACAGGGACAAGGTGAATACTGATAGTACTGTTAGAAGAAAACATGTCAACGTGTCATTCAGTAAGGATATATCTTCGTATCCCTACGTCATTATCACTACTTACATTTCTAGAGCATACAACTGCAAGTTTATTCGAATACGATATCTTTAAATAATATTGCTATAACAAATTAAATAACATTAGAATTTTATTATAGGCGTGCATTAATCGACACAGGAGATACAGAAACATCGACGGAATATATCAAATTATTAGATGGTGTACTTAAAAGAGAAAATGTTACAATAGAACACGTAATAATAACTCACTGGCATCATGATCATATTGGTGGTGTTAATTCTATTAAAGAACTGTTAGAAACAATAATACCTAATAATAATCCACCGACAGTTTGGAAATTACCTACGCCTGAAAGAATTCCAGATATAGCATCGGATCTTTTAAGACAGTGCAAATTTTTAGAAGACGAACAGATAATCGAGGTAGAAGGAGCCAAAGTCCAAATAAAACATACTCCTGGTCACACGACGGATCACGCATGTTTATTATTAGAAGATGAAAAAATTTTATTTAGCGGCGATTGCATTCTGGGTGAAGGTACTGCTGTCTTTGAAGATCTGCACGACTATATGATTTCATTAAAGAAAATCTTAGACATGGAACCGTCTGTGATATATCCTGGCCATGGTCCTGTAATAGAAAATCCTGTTCCACGTATTAAACATTACATTCAACATCGACAACAAAGAGAGGAACAGATTTTAAATGCTTTAAAAGAACATGGCAACTCTAGCTCAATGTCAGAGATGGATATTGTGCAAATTGTATACGAGGTTAATATTTTGATAATATAGATTCACTAATTACGAGTATACAATATTTGTATTGTTTATTTTTAGGAAACTCCAAAAAATCTCTGGCTTGCAGCAGCAGTAAATGTAGGACATCATTTAGAAAAATTACTAAAAGAAAACAAAGTAACGGGTAGAAAGAGCGAATGGAAGATTTTAGAAAATGGAAAGAGCAATACATAGCAACGCAAGAATTTAATCATAAATATTGTGAATGATGAAATATGTACTATATAAAATTCGCGCGCGCGCGTGTATATATATGTATATATATATTAAGGACTCTATCAAGCAATGCTGTGAAACATTTATTCAACTTATAGAAATAACGATAATACATACTCATGGGCATTCTTTCAGATGGTAAATCTTTAACACTTGATGTGCGTATGGTGTATAGTATATATTACAAATAAGATTTAGTGACAAAGTACATACGACATAGTACAATGATTGTGAATAGGATGCATCGTACATCGACCGTGAATGAACATACGTGACAATGGACATTACATCGGCACAATTAGATGATCGATATAAAATATATATGTTTTGCTATAAAGTTATATCACGACAATAAATGTTCCAATATTTTCGTTATAAAATCCGCTTTTATAGTACTAGGTAATCTTTGCGAGTATTCGTACTCTTTAGTACTTATAGCACCCCTTATTTCGAACAGAAGGGAAAATATCCCAATATAATTCGATGTTACGCACACTTTTACGTACGTATCCGCCGGATACGTACATGTAAGCGAGCATGTGTGTACACGTATATACGTAGACTTTGTTAAATTTTCAGTAAGCTCACTTAATCCCGTATCTGGCCGTCCATTTGTCTCTTTGGGTAAATGTAAAA
>JAIFRP010000062.1:305274-316608 GCA_032403825.1 Odynerus spinipes | reverse complement strand
AAAATTTAATAATTAAACAACGTGTAACGTAAGAAATACGCTATAATTTATACATATATGCATATATATATATACATATATATATATATATATATTGTTGGAACAAAGTCAAATAACAAATGATCCATTTTTTACAATGATATCAAGTCAGAGAAAGAAGAGAAAGAATCAAATCATGTCCACGGAATCTTACATTATTATAAAGTACGATAAGCTTAAATTGGCTACACTCAATTCCATGACTGTGCATAGAGATTTCCTTTTGAGTGGGGTCAGTACACGTTCGATCACATAGGATTATAATATTTACTTACGACAATTTTTCTTTCTTTCCTTTGTACCGGCTCTCCGAAAGAAAGACCAATTCGAGATACTTCGTACGAATAAAGGCACCTGGATGCGCAGACACGTCGATATAATAATATAGTAGATAAATTAATGAATTATCACATTCGATAACTCGTAGAAAAGAGGAGATAACGAAACCCTAATTGTCGCGCATTTTGCGCCCGTCTCACTTATTAACACATCATACATGCTTTCGATTGTTACGGAGCTGCAGCGGATTTCGTTCATACTTAAATAATTAAAAAAGAGGGGAGAGAAAAGGAAAGAGACGACTTCATCCGTATCACACGCAAACTCGTAAACAATATTGTGGCACAAAAATCGCTCGTACTGCGTTTTAAAAGTAAACGATTTCGACGATCTCATCGAAAGTCCTTCGCGATGCATTCATCAAGCGGCGGATATAACAGATTCTTTTGTATGATATAAGATATAGTGGCAGTACTACATCAAAAAGCCACCCTGAGGGTCGAAGCAGCTATGATTAATGTAATTGAGAAGTTCGTGTTCCGACATGGAAGTGAGTTCCTGAGGTAGCATGTTTCCCACGTCCTCGGGCTTTCTCACGGAAGAACCGGGAGCGTTCGGCGCTGCGCTTGGTATGGACGCGTTCACGTTCTGCCTGTTCGTAGCGACGGGCAAGGGGACAGGTGGCGATTTACTGGCGACTTGCTCGACGATGTTGTTTTGGCCAGGAGGTGACTTTGGCAGAATTCCTTCCATTGCGCTGTTCATCAGCTGAGCGCTCTGAGTCGCCACGCTGTTCAGGATGTTTTTCGTGGCGATGATCGCGTGCGCCGTGGTAGTCGTGATTGGCCGATTGTTGATAATGTCCTTCGTCGCGTTCGTGATTACGTTGTTGATCGCTTGCTCGGCCGCAGTGGTAAGTCTCTGCTGCGAGGGTTCTTGAGCCGCTCCGCTCGCCAAGGCAGAACTTGCCTCGGCTACGAAACCTGCTGGCTGATTCAACATCGATCCGATGTCCTGTTGAACCGCCTGTTGCATAGCTTGCGCCGCTTGAACCTGCTGTACCGCCTGCTGAACAGCTTGCACCTGTTGAACCACCTCCTGAGTTGCTTGCTGCACCGCCTGCTGTACGACTTCCTGCGTGGCTTGTTGTACGGCTTGCTGAACCGCGGGTACAGCTTGCACCTGCTGCACCGCTTGAACCTGCTGTACAGCTTGCTGCACTACTTGCGCGTGCTGCACCACTTGCTGAACCACTTGCTGTTGCGCTTGTTGTACGGCTTGTACTGCTTGTTGCTGTACCTGAGCTACCACTTGCTCCACTTGTTGCTGGGCCTGCGCGACAACCTGCTCTACCTGCTGCTGTTGTATCACCACGACTTCCTGCTGGGTCAAGGCTTGCATTTGTTGTATATGATCGGCCGTTGTACCTATCGCCTCGTTCGCGACTTGAAGCGCGCTGTGAGACGGGACCGACGAATTGCCCGGATTCCCGTTTGCCGTTACGGATGACTCCTGTATCGTGACAGGCGGCAAAAGCGCAGCATTGATCGTCGTGAGTAAACTGTCGTTGGAAGAAGATTCTTGAACCGGCGCGGAAGACGAGACGGCGTTCGTGGCAGTCGCTGCCATTGGTTGGACCGCCTGCGTGACTGACTGTGGCATCAGAGCTTCCAGCAGCATCGTCTTTACCGGGATCGGGGGACTCGTTCTAGCTCCTTGTTGCGGACTGGAAATGGCATCCTCAACGTGATTCATGATTCCCGTAGGGGTTGAATTTACCGAACGTAAGGGAGACACGATTTGATGCGATTCCGCGGCGGAATTCACCAAGGCGTCCAATTTGACAGCCGCGTCTTGCGCGGAAGGCACCAGGAGACCGGTAGGAGATTGTTGCTGAGCCGTTTGCCGATTGGTGGCGATTATGCTGGCACGTTGCTGCATGGCGTCAACGAAATCACTCTCGGCGCTTTCTTGTTCCTTCACCGTCGATACCGTCGATTCGATATGATTCAAATACTCCTCGACACTGTGCCCACTTTGAGCAGGTAACGGTTGTCCCACGGAGGAAGCGGCGAAGCTGGATAGCGCGTTGTACTCGGACTGATGATGCTTCATCCGGAGATCGACAACATCGGCACCTTGAAGATTGCCGTTAGAAGTGCTTTCTGCCGGCAATATCGAATTAGTATCTTTGCTGATGTGACGGGGACTGAGAACTTTGACTTGAGATGACTCATGCATACCTCCGAATGTGTTCTGATGAGATGACACCATGGTCAGAGGATGCTGATTACGCATCAGATCGACGACTCCGAGAAGACTCACGGCGGCGGCCTCTTGTACGGGAGAACCATTCGTGGGTACAGCTACCGATCTGATCATACTGGTTTGGCCGGCTGCTTCTCTGGAATTCTCGTTAACAAGTTGCTGCAATGGACTCGTCCCCGTTGGACCGTTCGCCGTAGGCGTTGGTATACTTTGCATGCTGTTATCGCTTAGCATGCTGTTCTCGCTGTTCTCGTCCAGCACTTCCGTCTTCAAGTTATCCGGGAGAATTAGCTGAAGATTCGAAGAGGAGCGCCGGTTTAGAAGAGGATTCGTTAACAAGGACGGTGGCGGCATCATCACGTCGGCCGTGGAATTTTGACAATTCGTTGACTGTGACGTCCACATCATTACTGGTGTCACTTGCGACGCTGCTGCGACTGGTGGAGGACTTGGGTCACTTTTCAGAGCTTCCGCTGGTTGTTGATTCGATGCTGATTGAGGCTGCATCGTTGTAATAAAGTTCGATGTTCCCGTGGCAGCGGCCGGTACCAAGGCTGAAAGGCAGAGGCAATGTGAGTGAACATCATCATCATCATCATCATCATCATCATCATCATCATCATCATCATCATCATCATTATCATCATTATCATCATCATCATCATCATCATCATCATCATCATCATCATTATCATCATCATCATTTTAAAGTCGCAAATCTTTGATTCTATATCGCGAGATTCTATTGCATTTCGATCACTCACTGTTGGCGGGCACACCGGTCGTCAAGGTTACTGCCGAAGGAGACGTCGTTGATAGAGCCGCCTCACCGTTCGTGGTAGCGATCGGTGGTGTGATAGATTCGACTTTACCACCCATCGATGGCTCGGAAGGGGTGGACGCAGCGGTATAGAAAAAGGTGTGTGGTTCGCTCGTCTTCCCGGAGGACACCGCGTACAATTTTACGCTTATCGTCTCCGACGGTGCCAGGTCCTGCCGTCTATAGGCTGGCACGACGCATACCAAGTGAGTCTGTTGAAGGAATTCCTTGTCGGGCAGGACGGCGCACTCCCAGTGAGGCTCTAAACTGCCGGACATGTCGCTGTTGTCCAGTTGAAAGACTATACGTGTGTCCTTTAGGAAATTCTTTCCCAGGATGAAGAGCTCCAAGCCTCCGGTGCACGGACAGGAAGTTAGCGACTTTTTGCAAATTTCGGGAATACCCGGTGGCTGGGCTATAAGAGAGTACATAGTATTTCGATTAGTATTTGGATTATTTATTATTTCAAGAGTATCATCATATACACCATCTTATGATACACTCACTGCAGACGATAGGTTGCGAACACACTTGCAGCGTTTCCGTAATGCCATCCGCGTTAGTGATCGTTGTACGAAAGACCATGCGACATCGCGTGGACTTCTTCTTACTTCGCCCTTGAAGCACGCCCGCTTCCTGCGGGAATCTGTGCTCGACGTCGACGTTGCGTTCCTTCAAAATACCAACGCAATCGCAGGTAACGAGCATGTCCTTCGAGGGATCCATGTCCACTTCGATCACGATCGTGCCGTCGATTTTTCTCTCGATACACGGCGTGGAATTCTTCCCGCTTACTCGACATGCTTGATAGAACATGTGGGGTGCCACTCGGCCAAGATCGGTGCCGATGAAGACTTGAAGGGTCGTCGGTTTGTCGTAACCGATCAAACGTACGATAGGAAATCCGTTTCCTGTACGATCTTTCACCGCACCCCTTGAACCCTCCGTTTGATAGCGCGCACGGTGTTGTTGCTCGGGTTGACAAATGATCTGCAGTTGCACCTTACCATCCATAGACGTGCTAGCTGCAACATAAACGTTCTCTTTCGATTACTTTTATGCGCTATTTTAGGAACGTTCAATGTCAACGCTCGTTCGCCCGATATCGAGACTCTTTCCACCACTGTACAGGAATTGTGACTTGACTGAACGATAAAAAGAACGAAGGAAGGAAGGAAGATGAAAGAAAAAAAATAAAAAGAATGAAGGGAAAAGAGATGGTGTATCTATTTATGATTCGTGAACTCCAGCTTGACCTACATTCGATATCGCGGCTGATATCAAACAAGATGCGCGAATGTTCTCCTCTCCGGCCGAAGTACGCCGGTTCCTAAACTTAAAACGATAACGTATCTCGGTAGTAAAAGTCACGAGGCGCTAATACTTGCGTCGGAAATAAATCAATAGGTGATACTTTTATTTCGGTTACTGCGTGATTTCTATGGGATGACAATTTTGTTATCACTTGACTTTGGAGGAGTCGTGCGCGAACACGAATGTCGATATTTCAAATATGGTAAACGTACGAAGTTGCGAGGTGAGGGTTACTGGTCCCTGATGAGCCACGGGAGAACGTTTACCCAAGACACCCATGGCTGGACGTGGTTTCGTAACACCGATTACCCTGCCTACAGTGCCAGTCGTTCCATTTCCTGTTCTACCGGCTGAGATGGCTGTGAGGCCGATGCCATTGCTGGTACCTCTGCTCGAGGTTTTTACTTCGGGACTACCGGAATGAGGAACCTCGGGAAATGAAAAATTTGCGTCCTCGGATTCGAGCTTTATATCCATTTTTCTTCTCTTCGAATCCTCTTCGCCGACGCCGTTCCACGCCTGTGTAAAATCAATAGTATATTGTTAAAAATCCAAGAAATCGTGATTTCTTGTGTTTTCGAGCTTTAGGCAAGCCTCGATATCTTTCGATCGAGATATACCGAGAAGATATACCGTGTCTCGACCGACATTATGTCGTCCAGCGACACAATCGCATATGAGCTGCTAACGAGCAAAGGCAAATTGATCATCACGAGACTCGCGCGAGTGTTCGTGCATCGTGCTCGGATCAATCTAACGAATCAGAGTATTCATTGTGCGGGTTCAACTACCGTCGGATCGGACCGTATCATCTCGTCCGAGCAACGATACCGATGGAAGTGTATTATTTACCGGTGGCGCAATCGAGAGCAAACGCGCAGGGCTTTTAAAGGCTTCGTTCTTCGGCTTCCTCGAGTGTGTGCGTGCGTGTGTGCGCGCGCGCGCCTTCGGCGAGTAGAATTTTAAATAAGCTAAATTGCTGCGATTTCCGATAGCCCCGAAAGAAGAGACGATCTCTAAATATGTCTCCGATATGTAGTACAAGATTAGACCATAGACTCATTAGCGTAACCACCGACCGATAGCTTCTGTGATCTCGGTAGTTCGGTATCAACGCGCGCGCGTCGAAAGATTAAGGAGAACTCGGTAGGAGCCGATGCAAACGCCGTTGAGGTTCGCATCGTGTGAGAATGCTTGCTCACGCACACTCACCGACGGTGATCTCCCGATAAGGCGTACATGTATCGCCATTTTACGCTGATAATCGTCGATAACAATGCAGTCGTTGCTCTGCGGAGGATTTTATCGCGTTACGGATAACCCGTAGCGCGTATATATAAACAAACAATCCTCGTCGTCGCGGATGAAAGTGCAAAAAGATTCTCTGACATCGTAGGAAAGAACTCGTCGATTAGGAACTTCTTCATTTGCGTATTCTATGCGTGCGTGCGTGCGTGCGTGCGCGCGCGCGCGCGCGCGCGTGTGGGTGTTTGGTATTGATTACTGATACAACAAAAATCGACGAACGTTAGCTGTGCTGAGCTGTTGTTGCTGTTGCTGCTGTCGTTCTTCGAAGCCAAGACCAGAATCGTTTGAGTTTTCGCAAACGTCTTGCGCCGAGCTGGTGATTCTTGCTTCGTTATCATCCGAATTCTGAGCGGTGACACCGCTTAAAGGAATTGTTGGGGTTCTAGGCTGCTGCTGCTGCGTCTGCTGTTGCTGCTGCTGTTGCTGCTGATGCTGATGCTGATGCTGATGCTGATGCTGATGCTGATGTTGATGGACGGCTCTTCTGCTTGCCGAGTGTGCTCGAACGTTAGGCGCCACGATATTCCTTAAAGCGGATCCTGTCACCGTGGACGAAGTGCCTCCTGCATTGTTACCTGAAACATCGTGCGCATGTGAGATGTTAGTTTTGCAGTTTGCTCGAGAACCATTCCTTGTATTTCCCCGTGCAATTTGTTCGATCAAGGAGACGCTTGCGAACACGAATACGGCTTATCTAAATCGAGTGTTAAGTTTATTTAACATACACCATCCAATTTATGTAAGTAGACTGCAGAGTCTCTCTCTCTCTCTCTCTCTCTCTCACTCGCTCGCTCTTTCGTAATATAGAAATATTGTTGACTGTTTTCTCATGAATAATTGATAACTGTGTGATGCATTATTGGTGAATTTTTTGTGATTCAGTTCATGCATAATGAATCGATCGTGGAAGACAGACGCAAGACGTTTAATGTTCTGGTAGGTTTCGAATGTTATCTAAAAAAGGTGGAAGGGGAAGGGAAAAAAATGGGGAACTCGGATTATTTTCGAAGAATCGCGTAAACGGCGCGCCGGTGGCGGCGTTGCGTTTTTAAAATTTACCCACATTTTTTCGGTACTGTTTGTTTCGTGGCTCGTGGTCCGGTCGACCAAAGTCCAACGATCGAAATACCCTAAGAGAGCCGAAGAAAAAAAAGAGATGGCCATAGTGGAATGCGGAATGAGAAAAGTGCAAGAGGAAAAAGACGATATAGATAATTATTGTGCCGACGATCATTGCGTTGCGATGCTCGCATTTAGATGAAGTCAATGAGGAGAGTGATAATGATGGTAACCAAGTCGAATGAAGATGTAGATGAAGAAGTCAAAATAATATGTTGAGGAAGAAGATGGTGAGCGACGATAAAGAAGTCAATGAAGAGAGTAATGCTGGCGAGGAAGTTAAATGAAAATAGCAAAGAAAATGCCCATAAAAATAATGATTAAGAAGAAGAAAAACAAGGAGATATAGGGAAAAGATTATGAAAAAAAGAAAACCGACGAAGAATAAGAAAGAAGCAACAAAGAGAGGAGAATCGGGAGAGAAAAGCACTGTCGGATGATCTAACTATAGAATATCGACTGCCGGACGGAATAATTACGTAGGGGTAAAATTGCAATTGCGAACGCAACTGGTGATGGTGATGGAGGTGGTGAAACCAGGAGGATTTCGATTCACCCCGCCTTGCCAACGTTTTTCTTCTCTCTCTTTCTCTCTCTCTCTCTCTCTCTCTCTCTCTCTCTCTCTCTCTCTCTCTGGCCGGAGGAAGAGCGTAGAACATGGAGGGGTGAATATGGCGACTAATGGGCGCTTGCATACACGTGTAGGATGCATCGGTGTGAACATCGAGGAAAATCACGGGACGATGTCAACGACCCGCGCACGACCCTACATTTCCAATCTCATTGCGCTTCGCTTTTCTCCACCCATTGCCTCCCCCTTCGCGGCCTCCCTCTTGTGACTCTCGCGGATTCCGCAAGTGTTATTTGTCCTAGCGGTATCGGTCATACGCCGTGAACGCCGCTTAATTTTTATCGACACCAAAGCCTCTCTCTCTCTCTCTCTCTCTCTCTCTCTCTCTCTCTCTCTCTCTTTGAGCTTTGATCAGTAGCTTCCGACGACTCGATTGGCTTTCTATGTTTAGTTGGATCTACCGATTAGTCACGATCGGACGTACTTCCTCTCGATGAGCTATTTTTCGAAGTATCATTCCTTCTTCTTTTGATATTATGACAAAGATTATATTTTAGAATTCAACGCTGGCTCTTTATCGAAAAGATAATTCGGCCAATCTTTTAAGATCTCTTTTAATCAGTCCATCAAACGTAGCAGTCGTTTCGTTGCCATCCAAGACTCTCTCTCTCGTTCTCTCTATTTCGCTGAGATGTCTATTTGCCTTGCGCGTTCGATCGGCATAACATACCAAAGGAATCATTCTTGTTCCTCGTTCATCGATTGACTTTACCTCTTATCGATACGATGCACGACACACAGTGACTGCGTACCTTGTACGTTGTACGTCGTCGTGGGTGCAGACAATAAAGATAACGCGGATGACGATCAACAGAATTTGAGATTTGATTGATGTCACTTTGAAACGAGAGAGAAAGAAACAGTAAGAGCTACCGAATGAACCAGGGACGTCTTTGTTCGCTCGCTTCGAGATATACGGTAGAATATACCCAATAAAGATAATGAAGATAATGAGGGAAGTAATGTTTTTAGAAGTATAAGAACGCAATTATAGTACGTAGCGCATCATCAATTTCGAAGAAGTAGGTACTTATACCTATGGATACGCGGCACCGAGTCGAACCAATATATTTGAACACTGAAAATAATGATCGAACCACTATGGAAGGGTACCGATAGTTACTTGCGTGCATCTCGGCTGGATACGAATTAGGCTTTCCTATCCTTCTTCGTTTTCTTAGGTCAAACTCAGGGAGTATTTGCGTCTCCTTGATCGTCCTCGGCCCCTGAAGCCTGAACGTGCATTTGCTGGCATTCTCTCTCTCTCTCTCTCTCTCTCTCTTTCGCTAACAGGATCGATAAACATCGTTACTATTACATTGTAAACAGAGGAGCTCGCGCTAACTATGACGCCTCTCGAGTCTCAAGGATATCGTTACGTGTTCCTTCGCCGGATCGATGGACGACTCGATCCTTATCGAATCGAAAGCGTCTTTCTCGTACGAGGAAAGGATCGTCTCGCGAATCGTGTCAATCAATCTCGTGAAAAATTCCACAGGGTCGACCCTTATTCTTATCGGCGTCGAAAAAATGTGCGAGAATTGCGCGCGTCCCATTCTTACGCGGCTCAACGCCATGAAGGGATTTTGTAGAAAAATGGAACTCCGTTTGTTTTTTTTTGACTCGGCCACGACACGATACTCCTTTGCGACGATGATGATTATATTCGTTCACTCTTGGAGTCTGGCAATTTTAATGCGTCTTTATTTGTTAATAAAATCAAGATAAGATAGCGCTAAGATTCTATTGCTGAAAATTTCGCGATAGATAGTCGGTACATTGACCCAGTGCATCTCAAGGTAAAGACGCCAATAAAAGCGGTGGCAGTCAAATTCCAAATTGAAAAAAACAAACACGCGCTTCTCTTGCTTCGGTGCTGGGTTGGTTCTTTCGAGATATCTTTCTTGACGTTTTTTACGCGTTAATTAGATACCTTTTGAAAAACACAGGAAGAGGGAGGAGGGAGAGTGGAGAAGAGAGAGAAAGCGAAAAATTAGGAGGAAGTTTGATTTGTTGGCCTGCTCGTATATTACTTCTATTTTAACACTAATTAGATATGCAAATACACGCGTCCCGTTACACTTGGGCGATTTTTTCTCTCTTGTTAACGAGGTTTCGTATAAAGCCTCGTGAGAAATTCGTGACATCTCTCTCTCTCTCTCTCTCTCTCTCTCTCTCTCGCTCGCTCGCTCTCCTCTTCTCTTTTTCGAAGCGTTGCTCTTTTTGGCCCCTGGGCTCTTGCGACAGAGCAGTAGCTCGCGTGGCACGATGACAGTTTGTGTACACTTAATGGCACCGCTGATAGCCTACTTAAGAGCCCGAAAGAGATAATGTAAGAAGGATCCATACGCGGGCATGACCGTGCACGGTGTGTTTCTCTACTACGAAGTTACACGAATTTTCATTCGGCGATCCAAGCGCGATCGATTATTGTTCGTGGCTCGATAAGAAATATACGATCTATCACGGGTCTACTCGAGAATACGTGGATAACGGAATAACTGATTCGCGAAACATGAATACGCGTTTAATCATGAATTATTCGTGTATCAATGATTGCTCATATTATTATTATGCTTATATCATTTCCGGTCTCGAGATGTATGTTAAACGGATATGATAAAAAAAAAGAATCAATTTTGTTTCCCTTACATCAACGCAATGGGATTGCAATTGAGAAAATAGTCGAAGCTTATCTTCGAACGATCGCAATGGTGAGTATCGAAGAAAGATCGATATACCGATACGCGCGTATATACGGTATTTATTGATCTATCGATCGAATGCTCTTTACTTTTAACAAATTCGAATGATCCATAAGAGTGGTCGTAATCTATAAATGGTAGTACAACATAATACATACCTATCGCAGATAACTCATCTTATCGTCTTATCCACTCTTACATTAAAAAGAAGAAAGAAGAATGTTACGATACTTCTCGCTCGACTAAATATCCGATAATGTTCGACCAATTGAGTCAACGTAATTGATAGTCTAGCTAGAATGCGATACGTATATGTATACCTGTATTTGTGTGTCTCGCCTATGTTGACATAGCAAAAAGTGTGTGTGTGTGTGCGCGCGCGCGCGCGCGCGCGTGGAAGAGGTGAGAGAGAGAGAGAGAGAGAGAGAGAGACAGAGAGAGAGGAGGGAGAGGGACACGTCGGGCAAACGGCAGTCATGCGCGCACGTTTTAACGCACATGCTCGAAACACGTGCGCGAGCGTGGCACGAGATTTTAATCGGACGAGCCGAACCGTAGAAATTCGAGGGTACGAAGGGGGGAGGCGCAAAGTGAAAGGAGGAGCAAGCCAAAGATCCACCGGTCAATCCAGTTTAAAAACGGGAAACGAGTCACGCTTTTCCCCCTCATCTCTCATCAGCCTCCTTAATGCTCATTTCACCTCAAGAAAGAAAGAGAGAAAAGATATAAATATTATACTTGTGTATGTATACACTTATATGTAATACGTGTTTGTTGCACCGATCTAATGAACCCTATTACTAATCCGGAGAATAACTGTTGCTGATCGAGGACGTTTAATTGATAAAAAA
>JAIFRP010000062.1:278286-293199 GCA_032403825.1 Odynerus spinipes | reverse complement strand
ATATATATGCACCAACTTATCCACGGTTATATAAATTTACATATATAAATGACTATGCAGTTGTATCCGAACGCAAATCCTCGCGAAAGAACATCTAAACGATTAGGATCATAGATTTCATTCATAGACCTCGTAGAAAGCATCGCGCGTTGCGGGGAAGGTAGCTCAGTGGCGATATAAATTGTTAAGATCGTCTTAGATTGATGGTGATTGAATCTACATTGCAAAGGCCTTGAGTCGCTTCAACGCCCAACAACCAACGCCGTCCAACGTGGTTGTCATCGTCGAACTCAAATTTTCTATCGTCTGAGACAAAGTTGGATTTACGAGCAGCGTAATCGCCGCTCGAGATAGCACAAATAAGCCTAAAACCGATCGGCTTGCGTAGATAAGGGCACGCGATAATGCAGGTACTTCATTTGGCCACTCGAATTCTTATCTCGCCAGAATATGAGTGTTGGACCTGACGATACGGAAGATCATAGTTCGTTATTTAGGATGGATTCTCTTGTCGATGTAAACACCGCTCTTCTTCTCTTTCTCCTTAAATTACTACGGTTGATATAGTACAACTTAGTCGATATTCGCCATTGCAAAAGTCGCCGAAGAAGAAGAAGACGAGGAAGACGGAGAAACGGAAGTACCACGAGTCGACCGAAAAAAATGTAGCTCAATGCGTCGTTGGCTCTATTAGGTTAAAAACATCGATCGGTGTCTTTATCGTCATGACGACGTACATATGTACATATAGGATCGCCCCGATGTAAGGCAATCCAACGCGTCCACAATGTGTCGCACGTGGAAGTCGTGTCGCACGGCTAGAACACAGTGGGGGAGTTGGGTGAACGAGACAGAACATGAGAGAGAGAGAGAGAGAGAGTGAGAGCGCTGGCGCACATATCGCTCCTCTACTTGTTATCTCATCCCCTCTTTCTTCATCTATTCTTATCGCAGCATGCCAAGAATGCATTTTCACGGTTTCGCCAACACGCAACTCGATGCGTCGCCTGACCTCCACGAGTCTAGCCTAACCAGATCCGAATCTTTCAGTTTAAATGTTTATGCGAATATATCTCGATAATATCTCAGGACGTTACATTTGAAATCCATCGGTAATGTAATCGCGCGAGCAAGCCTATTTTAAATATTTCTTAATTTGTATTTCTTCGACTCACTCGTTTTGAAATTGGTATTTTTTCTATCATTTTGTATTCTATTTACATTAGCTGTGACAACTGATGTCCACTGCAGCAGCGTATTTTCGTACACCATTAAATTTGATAATCGTGAGTTTGCTACTTTCAGAATGGAAACAGGCAAACGTGGAAATGATTTTTTTTACAAAATAGAACGTCGTTCCGTACGTAAAGTGGAGGGAATTTGAACGCGGCACGATTGCATTGGCGATAATAGTGACTCCGCAGCGTCAACAATACCGTCAATCGAGGGAAGGAGCGAAGTTCAAATTCGTCGATAATCACGTGCTTGCTCGTCTTCTTTAGCGTACGCGCGCGAGCGAGCGAGCGAGAGAGAGAGAGACAGAGGGAGAGAGAGAGAGAAAGAGAGAGAGAGAGAGAACTATAACCTCCAAAATGTTGCCGTATACATATATAAAAGGCAGCACCGTTCACGTTTATATCATTTCTCGCACGTATTCAATTGACATAACCTCGAAACTCACGATCCAAGCGAGAAAGAAAAAGACAGAGGGATATGGAAAGACGTCATAGTTACCCTTTTTTGGTTAAGAGATTTACGAGAAAGACACGCGACAAGAGCATTACTTTCAAGTTCATACGTATTGGCATACGCATGCGCGCTTTTGTCACATCGGGGATCGTATTTTCATTGTCAATAAAAGCATCGTTCCGGTCGTTAGCATATGCAGACTTCTCTGTATTATTATTTCGAGCGAAAATAGAGGAGAAGGGGGGAGGAGAGAGAGAGAGAGACGTAGGGTATGCGCGCGCGCGTTAATCGCGACACACCACGCGTGACGCGATTAGCTGGCATGCATTCGAAGAGTGTGTATAGTTCGACGAAATATAGAAAAATAAATGTGGCTCGTGCTTCTTTCAAAATAATAAGAAAAAACAAGTAGAAAAACATAAGAAGCGCGCGCGCATGTTTATGATCTACAAGAGCGCAATCGCCTCCTCTCTATTTCTATCTTTTTCATTTCATCTCTTTTTTAGTCCTTTCGCTTTCTCCCTCTTCACCTTTCACCGTTAAATGTTCGTATTGACAGGTCTATCTCCCGTTTTCTTTTTTTCTTCTACATCGCGGCGGAGCATACTTCTTAGATCTCGGATCTAAGCGATCGTTTAAGCTACCATCGATAAAATTCTAAGTAGTTTCGATCGGTGGGTCGTGCCATGTGCCGCCATGTTGCGTTCGACAGAGGATGGGAAACATTGACTGGAGGGAGCCAAGGTACGCAGCAGGGCTATCTCGTCGTGCGCCGGCCGAACCATTTCGCGGATTTCCTCTCTCTCTGTCTCTTGGTAGCCAAAAAGCATCAGACTTACCGGCCGCGGCTTTGGTGCTGTTGTTTTTCCCATGATGCCTCCGTTTCTTCCTATCCCATAAACGACCTTTCACCAACATCGTACGCCCGCTTTAACCCGATTTTTCTCACTTCTACTCTCGCGTCTACGCATTATTATTCACCCGCGGCGGCAGCCATTTGCCCTCTACCTTCTCTCGCATCCCAAAGCCTCTGCCCCGTCGTTTCGTTTAGCCTTTGGCTTTCGGCCATTACACCATCTGTGACGTCAACCAGGAACGGCTCGGCCAACGGTCGAGCCCTAATTCTTTGCTCTACGAGATACATTCAATGTTTACGCGTGTTTCCTAGAGAACCATCTTTTCCTGTTACAATTTAGAATGCGCTGAAAATTGTCGAATTTATTGCAATTAAGAATACTTACGATAATTGAGAAATAGTTTTCTTTCGTAAATTTATTTTGAAGAATGATCGAAGTTCTAAAAATGGCATCTCCGTAACTGCGAAAACTGCATTACCGACAGGTGATCATGCGTGCCGTCGTTGACTCAAAGTAACGTAGATACGTAGACCGTTGCACGTTATTGACTCAATTCAGCGTAGATTGGAAAGTTTATTTTTTGCATGCACACATATTATATATGTATGGCAGATCTAACAGAGATTAACTCTTTTTCTATACGACTCTATGCGAGCGATTTTGAAAATGACCTGGAGAATTTTTTACGCCATTGTAAATAAAAAGAAAATGAAGTACCGAACGCACCAACGGGATGAAATGGCAAGGTACAGAATAAAGTTAGCATATACAATATGTTGCGTGTAGGTACGGCCTTTTACTTCACACAACCAGGACTTTCTTCGAACACATATTATTATCGACATAAATCAAATCAACTTTCAATGGTAGCCAATCGTACAGACAATGCCTTTTCGATAAATTTCATTTTATAATGCGGCCGAGCATTTATTTTATCTTCCCCCACTTTCTTTCGATTTTTTCACACGTTAACTTACTTCTGCGTCGTGCCATTATGAGACAATACCAAAGCTCACATGAAACCATACACATACTGTATAACTACATATATATATATATCATCGCGTAGAAATCTATAGGTCTATATATATATATATATATATATATATATATACACACACACCACAAAAAGATCGCAATAGTTATGTAAAAATAAAGGTCACTTGTTTTCTGCCACAATTCCAAGGAAAAACCATAAAAGGTTTTTCTTTTGATTTGTCGCGCGAAACAAATTAATCGTACTTCTCTGCATTCAAAATAAGGTACCCTCGCATATCGTCGACGTAAACATTATTGCTTTCTAATATTCACTCATAATTACTTTCGGTATCGTCGTACACTCACCGCGACAATAAAACTCTTCGTTAATTTGATCAACAATGTTTTCGTCTCGTACATTCAACTTGAAAGGTGTACGAAGGCGTCGTTCGCGGAAAGGGTGCAATACGAAAATTATTAATTAAGAGCGGATTAGTGCAATTAATTACGATTATCACTGAAGTGTGTTGTTTTGTATCTCTGAAATTTGTGACGATACCGTGACAAGAGTTTCATGATGATTAGACTTTACGTTACGATTTTTTACGTTTTAGAATTCTATTAAAAATTAAGAAAATCAAGGAATCTTTCGTATCGGTACTTTTAAGATGACTCCTTTTTTTAAAATTCTTTCAGCGATGATATATATCACACGAAAGATATAAACGCCCCTAGCCACGGTATCTCCCCCTCTCTCTCTCTCTCTCTCTCTCTCTCTCTCTCTCTCTTTCTCTTTCTCATTCTTTCTCCTCCCTTTTCTTTCTTTCTTTCGTTCTTTCTTCACGCACTCTCTCACACTCTCTCACTTAGCCACTACACATTTTGACAAACAATTAGGTCATCACAGAAGCATCATATTATCATATTCCATTAGACTATATATTTGTGAATGTTGTCGTTTTGTTAGCGCAGTAATATTACAATGATCGAGTATAAAATGGTTTCAAGTTTTTCAAGCCTAGTATAAAGCACTGTTATAATATATATATGTATATATATGTTATAAGTGTGCTTATATGCCGGCACATACCATACATGTGCGTCGTCGAATATATGGTATGTGTACACACATATGGCCGCAAATATCACTTAAGATCTAACTGTAGCAGTAATTATCTATCATTATTCTAAGAACGGAATAAAAAACAAAATAAAAATAAAAGCTGTGTGTTCCGAGAATAAAAGCTCCGATCATAATGTTACGAGGATAAATGTTGAATTGTTTCAGTCATTAGTGATAACAGCCAATGTGATCACGCGTGTAATTTCTAACATTTAAATCGATAAACAAAACTAATATATAATGCTACAAAAACATTAATAAACGTTTAATAACAATAGCATAACCATAAAAGAAAACGAAAGACATACTTAAGACTTGGCGAAATAAGAAGACTCCTTAAATACCCTCTACGCGTGATTTCCTTCGCTTTCATTTTGTTTTCTCGATCGTGAAAGCACAAAATGATCTGCTTAAGTTAATTCCTGTGACTTATGATTTCTTTAAAACGTAATAATTGGAACAAAAAAATCATAGAGCGATATTATAATTATAACGAACTTTGAATCGTTTTAAATTGAACGGTATCGTAGAAAGATTAGAAGGCAGTGTTTTCTGTGCAAGTATCGATTAGGAAAAAAAAATAATAACAAATGCAAAATCTAAGCCTTCTCATAAAAAGCCTCCCTGCGGCGTGTTTACTCGCAAAAAGAGAATTGTTCGCTGGCACGCCATTTTGTTAGCTGAACGTTTCGACTTGTATTTAATTGAATTTTTTAAGGATGGCAGCTAAGATTCTGCTCCCTCCGCGTGTTTTGTTGTTTTCTTCTTTCTCATTATCGCAATCCGTAATAAAAATGAATTTTATGAGAGGATCACAATCGAGATTAATATCTGCTTAGCCAGAACTGGCGGTTTCATTTTCGATCGGCAGAATATTCTGATCTTCCACCTTTCCCTTTTGTCCGTCCATTGCGGCCTTCTTCTGCCTGACTATTTCGGCGCGTTTCTCCTGTAGAAAAAGAAGAAACCGGGTCGAGCGTGATTATCGTGCGTTCATTATTCGTTTAAGTGTTCTTAACTAATCTAATGGTATATATTTATATATGTATATACATATATATATATATACATATATATTATATATATATATATATATATCATGCTATCTACAACTAATACAAACGCACATTTCGGGTACGTTTGCGAGTATAGGATGGCAACACATTGATTTATTGAACGAGGATCATTCAGTAGACATTCGAATATCTGCTTTCAATAAGTAACATATCCAATCGGTATTCCTAGCAGGGTTAAACATTGTTAAACTCTATGAAATTCGATAATCCGTTTATCGACGTCTCTCGATAATTTCGAACGCTCGAAGTTCTCGTGCATACATTCTCTAATAATAGTATCTATGTATATACACATCATACATACATAGATATACACACAGGAATAATAAACACATATAAAACAGATGTATATTCATGTATGTACGCGGGATACGTGTACGCATTGCATAGTGACTTAGATATGCATGGCCATGCTGAAAAAAGGAAAACAGAAAATTAGAAGTACGCGTGACGCGTGTAACAGCGAGTCAGAGTAGTAGTACGGGCTGATTAATCTGCAAAAAAAGGTATCGAAGCGCTGCACCATTCCTTCGAAAGAAAAAAATAAGTTATATAATAATAATAATAATAATGATGATGATGATAATAATAATAATAATAATAATAATGATAATAATAATAATGATAATAATAATAAAAACAACAACAACAACAACAACAACAACAACAATAGTAATAATAATAATAATCTATGATTTTCTGGGCCCCTATACGAAAGGGTTCTGTAGTATAGTAACATGGACGAAACGAAGAACAAGATAAAAAACAGAAGGGATAATAAGCCGTTATTGTCACAGTGGATAGGACGATACACGATGAGAAATAGAAAATAAAGATAGAGGGAGCGAAATTACATGCTCGCGAATAGCCTGCACACGGCGTTGAATCTCTCGCTGTCGGTTTAGCTCCGCAGTAGATACCCTCTTGTCAAATTCGAATTTTTTCACCAGGAGCTCTCTTGTGGCACACTCATCCACCATCTGACGTACTTTCGCTATCTTCACGGTATTCTAAATGACCATGTCAAATCCCTTTAAAGGGTGTATCATAAAAGGGAGGAAGGGGTAGAATACTAATTGTAAGAAGGATTTCTACGAAACGTGGACTTGATTACTTCAAAGGCTGATAATAGAAGAGAGACGGCATGCTGCCGCGTTAACTGCCATTAGAAATCCTTCCATGGAGAACTCGAAACTAAACTAGCGTATTAATATCGACTATTATCTACATCTATATGTATACATGTATATAGATGCTAGAACATTGTATAACTCACATAATTGCGTAATTTTTCCTTCTGCTCACGTTCGAGGCTCTCTCGGCGTTCGCGAGCTTGGTCCAGCTTTCCCTGAATCTGAGACTCCAATTGTTGAACGCGTTCGGTCATGCCCTGGCGTACGCGAGCAGCTTGCTCCTCCTAAAAAAGCGCGTATGATCAAATAGTGATCGCTAAAACTTGCTAATTATTATGGGATTCGATGTAGGAATTTTGTTATATAATAATATTGATACTGACGTGTTCCTTAAGACGATCGAGCATTCTTTTAATATTCTCGTCGCGCTGAGCCGCGGCAGTTTTGAGTTTCTCCTCAACGGCACATCGTACTTCTTCAGTTTGCTGTTCAAGACTCAAACGAGTCTTCTCTACGCTCTCCAACTATTATGAAAAAAGACAATATTTGAGAATAATTCAAATTCAATGAAAAAGGCGAATTCGTTATAGCTGCTGGACACTCACATGTTCCTTCAACTTATTTTTCAGCTCAGCAATATGAGCTTCTCGCTTTTCCTCCGTGTTGTTCATCTTCGCGTCTAAGGATTCGCGAGTAGCAGCTATGAAAGCGGCGCTAAGCTCATCCTTCTTGCGAGCGACTTCCTCGATCTTACTGAGCTTTGCGGAAAGAGCTGCGATCTTATGAGATTCCAGGGTAAATCTTCTCTGTTCGGCTTCCCTCAGTTTATCCTCGATAGGGATCTGTTGAGTTGGTCCAGTGTGGGGTGGTGACGGTGCTCTTTTCGGTGCCGTTGGCTCTGCCAAGATCACCTCGTAGCAAATACCGCCCTTCGACTTTTCTTGGCATCGTATCTCGGTCGCTAAAATGAAGTATATACATAAAAAATGTACGCGGATAGATTTTGAATCGATAGTCCGTGTTGCTCATTAAACATTTATTCGCTTTATGTGTGATTCGTGCCAAGGATGTCTTCTGAGCCGCTTCGTAAAAGAAAAAAGAAAAAAAAAAAGATGGCCGACCCTGTATCAGAAGTAGAGAAGAAGTAGGAAAGTGAGGAGGTGGAGGAAACTCAAACGCAGGAAAGTAGTTACGGAAGTATGACTCAGACGCACGAGAAGGAAGGATCGATCAAAGGACGGCGTACGATTGTCTCTAGGCGCCGCGACGTCTAGCGTCGACACACGCACCACCTCTTCTCTCAACCTCTCCCTCTTTCTTGCTCCTTCTCACCCCAACCCGACCACCCCATACATCCCCTAGGAGACTATTTCTACATGTAATTCACCGGCGACGTTACGGCGTCGTATTTGTATCGCGTGGGTCATTGCACCTGATCGATATCGTTAATTAGCCGTTTTCACTTGGATTCATATTTTTTTATCTGCACGAAAACCGCAAATCACCCGACGAAAAATTAGCCGTCGGGTTCTCTCTGTAATTTTATTATCTCTGATAATGGAGAGGTTGAAAACGAGTTTGTGATTTTTTAAATAAAACGACATCGATCGGGTTGGTTTTTACTTGTAAAAGAAACCCTTTTCGATAAAATATTCCGGAATTTAACCGATGAACAAGGAGTTTCCAAGATCGAATGGAACACAGTAATAGTATGCGATGTACTTACTTAGCACAAAACGTCGTAAAATACGTGACTCTCGTAGACTGTACTTACTAATGAATTTCACCTTCTTCGGTTGCTTGGTTCTCGCCCCTTTCCCGGCGGGTTTCTTAAAGGGCGCGTTACCCTTCCTCTGTCCTGCTTCGAAAATTGACAATCGATCGATCAGACCATGGGGAAGTTACCGCGAAAGTCGGTGCGTGTGCTCGAGTTTAAGGAAAAAACAGAGAATCGTACGGTAATTATCGGGAAATCGATGCAACCTTCCGAAACGAAACGACCAACCGTTGTTGGCCATCTTGGGCCGCACCCTCGACATTTCGGGAGAAACGCGTGTACGAAAGCACGTGTGTAGGGATCTCTCATTATGATATTTCTCAACATTCGATCTAACTACGATTGATTAAATTAAAAATCACATCTACACGACGAAGTTGAAATTAAACCATATCGAAGGAAACGTTGCTGTTAGGAGACACTAAATATTCGATAAAAATGCTTTTCTCGCTCTGAGTAATTCAGATTGTCTATTATTAATTAAAGAAGTTGGGTATTCAAGAAAAATAGAAAAGAAGTCTAATAAGAATTTGAAAAGTTCCTCGGAGGTTGTTACACAGGTGCACCGATGGCTGGTTGGTTAAGAAATTGATCGAACTGCAGGTATCTAGATATACCTGGGATAATACAATACTACCGAGATATCGACCAGTTTAGACTGCGGTAGAAAAGGGTCTTCCGCCAAATTTTAGTTCTGTATTATTCTACTATACAAAAAGATGAAATAATCGACACGTATCGATTAATCGTTACACATACAATCAGTATAACGTAATCATAACCAATCCCAGTAGGATTCCCTCTGATTAAAAAATAGATTGCTTTCCCGGTAATATTGGACAGTATAACGGGGAGAAGTGTATCTTTGGCACTCACCTACGATATCCAAGGGCGCTTTGCAGCTGTGACAGAAGCACTGCAGCACCGAATCGCGCACTAGACCGATCAGCATGTTTCTGGTCTTGCTTTTTTAGTCGGAGAAGTCTGTCTTCTAGCGTCACCGATATATTATTTATTCAATGGAAAGAAACGGTGGAGGAACACGAGGAAATAGAGAAAGAAAGGAGAGTTAGATAGACAGATAGATAGATAGATAGATAGATAGAGAGAGAGAGAGAGAGAGAGAGAGAGAGAGAGAGAAGAAATAGAAAAAGGCAAATAGATGAAATCAAGAGAAAAAGAAGAAAAAGTAACGGATAGAGAAAGAGAAATTTAGAGGACACGTCGGATCAACGTAGCGGATGGCCAGAAGTGGCTCTAAACTCTGGTATATCTGGGGCGGTGGCTGGAGGGCAACTGATTCGGCACGGTGCGCTACGACACCCGGCGTCGCTCAATATCCACCCACCGGTGCGCATACTGCGCTGGCCATCAGAGTCACCCCGCACGTATAAGCCCAACCTATAACCGCGCAGCAAGCACCCCCTCCATGGATTGGCGAACGACGCCTCTGCGTCGGAGCTACCCCGACTACGGTGTAGACCCAACGTTGTTGGCGTAGACCCCTTGGTCTCCGGCGTACCGGCTTTTACATGCCTATATCATAGATCCAGCCTAGCCGGTCGCTAGGCACGTGTGTGGAAAGATTACGTGCGCCCGTAAAATACCATCTGTCTGAGCAACCCCTCTACTATACTACTGCCAATACTACTGCGGGCCCCCAAAGTACAGGTTCGCTACTGCTCGCATTCGAGTACGATTATTCTGTTCCTTTTTTTTTCACCGACGAGTAGTTGGCCCACATTTTTAATAGTTTTTTTGAGCATTTGGAATCGTGCTTGACAAGGGAACTATCGACCTTCTTTTCTCACTTTTTGTCCCTTCTGTTTTCGAGTCTACTATTTTTTAGGAGGGTTCTTGTCGCCTGTCAATTTGTGGGTGTTGGCTTCTGCTCTCTCTCTCTCTCTCTCTCTCTCTCTTTTGGGGGAGAGAATATGCTGGTCCGCAGAATCGATTTTTTTAGCAACTTACAAGTACTGGATTTGAAGTAAGATAAGGAAAAGAACTCGCTCGTCTTAATTCTGTATACGTTTTTATGAGGTATGGGTATTTTTATTGTGATCCCGAAGTAGATGGATTTACCCGGGAAAATTGTTAGAAATTAAATCTATACATTTACCACGGATTGCGAGTGTATAGATATATAAAAAGGGAGTAATATGTTTTGCTACCGTGACGGCAGTAAACCTATCTAAACTTATATTTGCGTGCACACGAGAGAGTTATGTTTTATAGTCAAGAGTGTTAATCAATTTATCGAGATATTTTTAATATTCCCTCGGCACGTTTACCTACATTGTAAAATACCCTCCTGGTATATTAGATTAGTCTACTTTGATTTATATCGAATTAGTTGGTTAGGCTCTTTCGAGCGGAGCAAGCTAAAAAAAAACTAGAAAATAGGTTAGGCCTATAAATCGACTTCCGTTTTCGTTAGCTTGCTTTCTCAGACGATACCCGATAGATCGATCGGATTATGCAAGTGAGACGACACTGCTACTATCGCGAGATCGTGAGAAGCACGAGATGACATATTTTTTAACGAATTCTATCGTTAAAGTTTAATTAGATTCACCAAAGAGATAAAATCATGAAAAAACTTTGGAAAGAAGCGCGTGCTGCTTGAGGAAAGGAAATGAACTTTTATCAGGTGGGTATCTCTACGAATGAAAAAGAACTCCAAGTTTCTTGGATACATTTTTTATAGACGTACCAGGCGTCCCTGATCGTCTCGATCGATTAAAAATGACGAACGACGATAAATCGAACGGTCTGATCCATCGAAAAAGATATTACTCGGTTGCATTCAACGCATGTACTGCTCGATAGTCGTTACACGTTCTTTTCCTCATTCTTTATTTCTTCGTACTTTGTACAATCGATATTCGCGACTCACTTAGCAGCTGAAGCTCCTCGAAAGACGACGTGCCAGCAGTAGCAGTAGCAGTAGCAGTAGCAACAGCAACAGCAACAGTATCGTACTCGGCTTGAATTCTATTTAACGCGAGCGAAATGTCGTATCGTTCTCGGTACGAAAGGGCTCGAAATTAATTTAGCTCGGGAAAGAATCCATGCACATCTCTCGTCCCTAGCTCATTTTATACCAACACGGATTACCATGTAAATAAAAGCACGAAAGCTCGCGTCTATGTAAAAAAAGAACTAATATCGCTTCGTGTAACATCAACCAATCCGTTAATAATCTGTAGACGAAGGTGGCGAGGAAAGCAAATAGTTGATAATAAATCGATAAAGGTTAACGACCACACACGATGTGGTCCATTTTGGCTAGAGGATGAGAACCTCTGAAAAACAGGCAAGCAAGCAAGCAAGCAACCACCAAGCAGACTGGTTGACTGGTGCGAGTACTGCAGTCAACAAGCACTGCAGTTGCCACGGCAAAATGTAGCCTGCACTCCTCCGAGGACACCGATAGAGGGCTCTGACCTCGTCCCCTCTCCTCGCTGTGACTGTTCACGCGTTTTCTGCAGTCCTCAGGGTGTGTTTCCTATAGATACTAGCAGTCACCTAAATTGTCTGATTCTAATTAAGGATCCTTACTCAAAATAAAAGCACGCACGCTTCGACGACTCACTGGAAACTCATTGCACATCATCGCATAGTTTTCATCTTCATCTTTCCCTCTTTATTTTTCTACGATAAAACGGGATCGGCCATCCACGAAAATTTCTTTATGCGGCAACACGATTTATGTATATATGCTTTGGAGTTTCAATAAGGATCTCATTAGATATGTTATGAAATATCAATCGGTTAAATAAAGTCGTATCGATGAAAGGATCAACGGATAGATATAATAACGCAGTTGTATAGAACGTATAATTGTTCATGTTCGACTTACACTCAGCGTTGATAAGCGATTCCGTTGCGGTTGCCATAGCTGGACGTATACCTGCAACCTATAATTACATTCGTTTATTAGAAATCGATTGGTCGTATGGAGAGTTGCATCGTTGAAGTTGACTCTAAACACGCGGTAGCTTCGCTTTTATTGTGCTCTGCCCTCGCTCGGTCGCCCACGCGCGCGCGCGCGCACACACACACACACACACACACAGGACAGACAGCAGACACACACACAGAGGGGGGGGGGAGACGACACACAAGATTTGTTGCCTGTCCCTCGTTATTATACGGCACCGAGGTCTGCGGCTTGTCAACGTGCGAAAACTCGAAATCGAACAAAGAGATCGGGGCTTCAGAAATCTCGCTTCGATGTACTGTACTTCTCGCTTCGATGCGTTTTCTACGCCACTTTTCATTACCCCCTCATCGTCTTCGCCAACAAGTTTCTTTGTTCGAAGGTTACGAAGATATAAAATCCGATCAACTCCATCGTTTATTTCGCATTCGAATGATAAATCGATTCGCTTTCGAGTGTAGTCGTTGTTACTCCGATAATGAACGGAATTCTCGTTCGAAGAAAGAAAGAAAGAAAGAAAGAAAGAAAGAAAGAAAGAAAGAAAGAAAGAAAGAAAGAAAGAAAAGCGTTACACACAATTATTTGTTGTTACAAAAACTTCAGCATAATTTGATTAGCGTGAGTATTGACATTCTTTTTCTAAGCAATAACAAGTGTAAAAAGGGAAAGAAACGGGAAAATCAAAGAACGTTTCTTCGTCAAAGAAGAAAGATCGTTGACCGTGGCTAATACGCATGATCGTACCGCGGAAATGTGCCGCAGTGTCACCGTGCAAATCGAACGAAAGGTACAACTGCAGTCGAGCGTCAACATTACGAAAGAATCGATTCTATCATCGGAGGGTAAAAATGCGAGAAAAATTTGATCAGAACTATTTCTTTGTCCAAGCCGACTATAAGCGTGCCAAGAAAATGCGATACAGAGGTTCGTGCACCCTCTCTTTCGTTATTTCTCTATCTGCTCTCTTTTATATTTCTATCCCTGTCTTTCTTGTATCTTCCTAAACTCTATTTCGGTTATTCTTTTTATCGCCAAAATCAACGTAAAAATTACAACGAAATTACGAATGTGATCACCCTTGTAACTTTTATCCTCGTTTGGTATTATATTACGTAAAATTTTCTCGAGGAAGCAAACAAATTCGTCATTTTCTTTGTCCGAAAGTCATGTACATGTACTAACTACGACGCCACTGTGTCGTTGATCAAACTTCGTGAGTATTCGTTTCTTCGACTTACTTTTGAGTTTAACGGTGAAGATGAAGAAGGAAACGATGAAGCTCAACTTTGTCCGGATACTTTTGTCGCTTTTTGACAGTGTAAAATAAAAGAGAAATTCCACGCACTCTCGTCAATAATGTACCGAGATCTGAACGTTCGTCCACCTCCGCTCGCTGCTTTTATCGTAACGTGCCTGTGTCCCACTGTTGCCCTCCGATTCGCTACACGTACGCGCAAACACTCATCCGACGCTGAAGGCTCTGGAAAGAAGAACCACTGTTATTGGTCGACCGCCGCGATCGTAGCACCATCGCGTAAACTCCACCGAGCATTCGTCTTCTCATTGGTCCGTTTGAATTTTGAACAACGCACGGAACGTACATATTCTGACACGCGGTAAACACTCAAGCCGGCATTGTTCTACGTGCAAAACGATTTGTCCTCTGAATCACATGATTGATGCGCTCGCAATCTCAACGGGAGATTATTTCCTAATTTTTTGTTCACCGATTTTCAAAATGTTATGTTCTCGACTATATTTCTTAATGCGAGTGAACAAACTCTATACGTCTTTGCGTTCGAAGAATATAATTAACTAAATATTCCTTTAACTACTATTTAGTGAATGATAGATAAATACATTTTAAATATATGTATGTATGTATACTTGTCGTTAAAGCATTACACGTTACACATTTTCGATTATTCGTAAAATTTCTTTTTACAACTTCCGGATTTCCATCCGAAGTATACTGCATGATAATATAGAAACATGATTGTATTATCTTGTGGCGGTTGAATTTTTGAAAACGGAAGAAAACAAAAGAAACTTCATTCCGGATGAATCATGTGTCTGCGCCTCTTGTAACGAGCGCTTAAATGCGTGGGAAGCAATGACCGTTGTATGTCTATATAAGCGTAAAAAATGCACTCCGAATATGGAGAAGAGGTTATAACTGGTTTCGATGATTTTCCACGAAGACAACGTTCTTCCTGTCTTTTACGTTAACGTGATAAACACAAGGTCCTTTAAACTGAGGCAAAATCTTGGTCGCGCTGATCGATAACGACCGTTATTTATGATTAGAATTTTTTTATTTTAGTAACTTTTGCGCGC
>JAIFRP010000062.1:264080-278277 GCA_032403825.1 Odynerus spinipes | reverse complement strand
ATGTATCCGCGCGCGCGCACACACGCCACACACGCGCGCGCGCTCTCTCTCTCTCTCTCTCTCTATGTATAACATCACCATTCGCCATTATACAAAATACATGAAAAATGTATGAAGGTATACAACAATTATACAATACATATTGATCATTCATTAATCCATGCTTCAATTTATTCGTTAACTATTATTCATGGGTTAACTTTCGTCATACAAAGGAGTACCATCTCCACTGAGAGACATACTTCGGGGACTAGAATTAGTAAATGGTGTGCCTCGTGGTGATTTGTAAGACGGCGTGCGGTTAGATGGAGTTCTGTTTCTCGGAGTTGCCCTACCAGTGGAATCTTCGTAATTTCGTGGCGTTTTCCTGGATTCGTCGTACCTTGGTGTACTGCCACTGTCGAATAAAGAAATGATATTATTTATTTTAACGTAATTGCCTTTCCAGTGTCCACGACATCATAAGATATCATATGTAAGTAGCATCGACTTACGACCCTCGTGGAGTGGACTGCTTCAAACGAGCCCATGCTTCGGCTGCTTTACTCCAATCCATAGCATCTCCGGATGAAGGAGTGGACATAGATGGAGTGGGTCTATGAGATCGCATTGATCTCTGAGGAACGGATGGTATCGACGATGATACGGGATGTAGGAACGGACCTTGATGATGGTTTGGTGTTTGCTGGGCATGATGCGGAGTATGATGAGGCGTTTGGTACGGTGTCATAAACGGAGTCTGCCCGGAAGGAGTGTAAGGTGTATTTGGATACGTATGCATCCCACCGTACGCCGCGGTACTTGCTGCCCCCGGTGTATGCGGTGGATAATGATGTGGTGTTTGATTCGCTACTTGCGATAAGGAATGCAACATGTGATGTGGTAAATTTTGTGCCACCCTTTGTATCGCATCTTGATTCATTCCTAAAATGTGAAATGTGTACGTATGTATGTAGAGGAATATAGTAGGCAGAGAATAATGTAACGATCGTAACAAAATGAGAGTATACCTGTAACTGCACTAGGTGTGGCATGATACGGTGTTCTGGATGTAATAGCACCGTGTGGCGTTCCTGGCGTTGATTGGCCAGGTATCGGATCTCTAAAGTGCTCTTTGAACCAACGGAATAAATCGTTCACTCTACTAAACATTTGTCCTCTAAATTTAAAGCCATCCGACGAAACGCCAACATACTCGTGGCGGCATCGAACTCGAGGTAAATAAGAGAGAAGGAATTTCCCTGGATAATTCTGAAACGTAAGAAGGGTATAATTGAAGAGAGAGAGAGAGAGAGAGAGAGAGAGAGAGAGAGAGAGAGAGATTTGAAGAGGACGTATTGCTTTTTATATCGACCGCGTACCTTAGCCGCAGATATAATATAGGGAATTCCACCTGGGTTCTGTTTCTTTTGTTCCTTCAATATGTCTTCTGCTTTATCCTTCACGCCTTCCACGTTCGCTTTGTAATATTTAAAATCTAATAACTCCGAAGCATATGCGGCCATTGGATTCACGTGTCTAGCGATTATTTCATCCAGATCCTCGAATTCTTCGTTACCTATCCATAAACTACGTCCCAAGGAAAATGCGTTTTCTTTGCCCTCTTCTCTTATGTCAATGTGTTGATAAATATTATCCGTCACTTTCCATGTCACGGTCAAATGATCTGCGCCTTTACTACTAGGTCGTATTATGGCTTCGCCTTGTTTCATATTTTGCATTAACTTCTCCGATTCCGCAAAACTAATATTATGAAAAGACGGATGTATTATAACACGTTTTACATAGGTTTGCCGCTGCTTCACTTTTTTTGCATCCTCTTCTACCTTTACGTCTTGATCGTGTGCCTCTGTATCGTAATATATGTCTCTTTGTGGCCTGAAAACGTAGAATCCACGTGTAACATCTCACCGTTTTTGTTTTAAAAGAAAGAAATTTCAAGTAACGTCCTACCTCCATTCGTGATTTTTGTCCGCGAGATCGCTGCTTTTGCTCGTACACTCCACACTGAAACGCTCCACTTCGATCTTGATTATACGACAATGAATCACTTGACCTGTACTTACTCTTTCTTCGGGATTAGCAACATGCTTGTCGGATAAATTTTTAATATGAATATAGCCTGATATTCCATTGTCCAGTCTTAATCTTACACCCGTGGCTTTTCCTGGGCAAGCCCCTGCATCGAAATGATTCCACACTTCAGAGAGCTCAGGAAAATCGTTCTTAAGACAGAATGGACATTGCCATAAACCAGTTTCGTCATTTCTTACTGGATTAGCTTGATCCAATTGTTCTCCTTGAGGTTTTCTGTGACTTATACCAACCACAGTTGCTAAAACCAATTTGCCTACATAGAAGGTTTCGGGGGTTTCTTTAGTTAATATATCAAACAATTTTTCTGGACTTGGAGATTGGTATGGTACACGTAAATCTTTGTATCTAGAATTCAATTCGGCTCTGATGTCGTACAACGTAACGCATTTGTTGCCAAACCCTTGTCTTTCTAATTCCTCTGCAAATGCATCTAAATCTAAATCTTTCAATCTCTCAGGTGATTCTAGAATCTCTTCCAGAGCACCAGCTGGATTTGCATCCTCGTCGTCGTATTCCAAAGCATCTACCGCCATTTTCCTTGCCCATTCGTACGTTTCAGGATGTACTCTTGAACCATCCAATACTTCCACGTATGCTTCTGTACTGTCCCCTAAGCTGTTTGTGTCTATTTTTATAAAGCCAGCACAATTGATAAATACTTTAGGTCCCATATGACAAGCTGTTACAAGCTGTGTTCTGTTTTCTAATCTTTGATTAGTTTGTTTCAATATTTTAATCAACGCTTGCCCTTTTCTAGGTCCTAGACCACATATAAATTGCACTAGATTGCCTGAATATGCTTGTTGCACTGCTTTATTAACATCAACGCCAACTTCATTTACTCTATTCACAAATTCTAAATACAAATTTTCTAAAAGTTCTTCCTTAAGAAGCTGATCTTGTAGCGGGTGGTATTTTAGGCATAAAATTTCTTCATCCGCAGTGCATAGTTGAGAAAATTCTACTAAAGGATCTTGCATTCTTCTTGCTAAAGATATAGCTTGTCTCAACAATTCTGGGTAATCTCTAAATTCAGATACACCTTTGTTACTATTTGAATAAATCTTAGCCAATTCATTCTCGCATATCTCAACTTGTATATTAGGAAATTGTTCATCTTCCATTAGATTTGCAATGCATTCTTTTATATCCGATGCTATCATCAATGCCTCCCTTGATTCGCCACCTATTACAACCACATGAGGTTTCTTAGTTGCGATAAAATTTTTAAGCGCTAATAAATCAGCTTCTTTCATGACTTTTTCATCCTCCCTAAAACTATTCTTTCTCTTCAACAAATGTGGTAATCTTAGATAATCTGTGCATTCGCCATCGGAAGAAACTATGCACGTAAAAGCAGCTTGCGAATAATCAGGTACATAAGCTAAACCCATCACACGAAGACCTTTAGTTGTATCCCATTCTTCGTCTTCTTCTTCAGGAAATTCACAACCATAGGGAGCTACTTTAATCCAATTATACATTTTACGACAACACGCCCTCATTACACATTCCTTGGCTTCCGCGACAAGATTTGTTTTTAGTTCTTTTTTCAAATGTGGTATTACCATACGATTGAGAGCCATTTCTACACTGCCAACTCTTAAAGCATTCCAATCTTGAACATTTTTACTAAATTCGTCCCGGTAGTAAAGCTGCTTCATTTCATCTACATAATTACTCGTAGTGTTTCCTTCTATCGTGTCGCTCAAAGTAATTGTGATAAGTTTGTCTGCTTCGGCTATAACCAACTTTAAAAATTGATCCCCCACAAGATCTCGCACTGGCTTGTCCTTGAGATATTTCATAGAATATATAGGATGGTTCTCATCTATTTCTTTGATACCCTTCTTTGTAGGGCTCACTGATATTTTTGCTCTTTCCATGTACATTTCTCTGACACACTTGCGTACTAATGGTTCACGGGCTAATTGCATTGCGACCATTAATTGTGAAGCCTTAAGAACTTCGTCTGGAGTCTTAAATCTTGAACTACAAAATTCAGTTGCAACTGTAGTGGGTTCTGTGGGCTCCTGATCCACTTCGTGACGTTGATAATTATCACGAAGATTTTCTGCAAAGTGTTCCGGAGTAAGACCAAATTTCTTAGCGAGTGCATCTAAACCAGCCTTTCTACATGTAGAATAAGGTCCACTCCTCACTGCTTGTTTTAGCGTTTCATCCGGTTCTTCTTCCTCTTCTATTTCTACCTCTTCTTCAGGAGGATTTTCGCCATTCTCTTCTGCTTCAACAATTTGTTGTTTTCTCTTTTGAATTCTGGCTTCACGACGTGCTTCTTTTTCTTTCCGACGGACAACCTCTTGCATAGCTGGTATCTCATGACTATAATAGAGCATGAAATGTTGATAAACGTCGTTTAGTTCTTCGCTCGTTTGAATGTTTTTAAGACGTTCAACATCATCATCTTTTATCACTCTGACATTGTCAGGTAATGGAGCATCCGGATTTTTCATAATTTCATCCAACTGATAATTTCTCATCTTTTCAAATAATTTTAATAGATTTTCTTTTCGTTGACGTAGTTGACACCATTTGGCATCGAACTTATATACTTTCCATAAATCATTTATATTTAATTCTGGGAGCACATATTCTTTTCTATAGAATGAAATGAAAGGGACTTCAAAATGTTGATTGCGCATAAAATCTAAAGCTTTCTTAATTTTTCCAATAGTTTGTGGGCCTTTCTTTGCTCTTTCTTTGGCTTCTTCATTTAAGTGAGCATCTTGAACGGATATAGTAGGTCGGCAGAATGCTTGTTTATATATCCATTCTGCCTCGAGATCTAGTTCATCAGAACCCTCAGCTACAGGTATAACAGGAACAGAACGAAGTTGCATACGTTCGGGAATGTCTGTATTACGAATCTAAGAAAACAGATAAAAAAATTTATAAACGAACACAAATATTCCATTAAAACACTTAACATAATAAATGGTGCTGATGATGTATACCTCATTATCTAAGTCTGTGAAATGACCTCTCTTTAGTTCACTTGGCTCGTATATTTCGAATATGCTTTTTCTTGTACTCTTCTTTTTAAATTGTTTCTTTGGTCTTCTTGGTCTTTCATCAACATCATCATCTAGATATTCATCTTCTTCCTCCTCCTCCTCCTCTTCTTCATAATCTTCTTCCCCAAATTTACCAAACTCATCAAAATCAAAATCTACCCCAAAAATATCTTGCGCTTCCTGTAGTGCACTGTTCACAATACAAATAAAGTAATATTTTAAATAGAATGAAATAACATACAAGTTCAATACTTACGCATCTGAAAATATTGGTTTCTTTTTCATACGTTTCTCAGCAAGGGACCTTCCATCCTCATCGACGATGAAATCATTCATGTCGTCATCTCCTTCGCTTCCTTCTTCATCGAGAGCCTCTACCTCTGGCCTATGACTACGCTCACTTCGTCGTTCTTCCTCCTGCACAACAAATATACAGATATAATTAGAATGAATTTCTTTCAATGAACCTACTTACAATTGAATTATATACATTTTTTTGATTTAACATTGGCTTAGGTATAATTACATAATACATACCACAAAGGCATCCCTTTCCTTAAAGATGCAGAGAAACGAATACATGTATATGTATGAATGTACGATAGGTGTATGCGATTAAATAAAATCAAAAGAAAGCATTCTATACTTACGTCACCAGAGCCTTCAAATAGCTCAGTGGCAATAGCATCTCTTTCCTCTTCTGGTTCCTTCTCTTGTTCATCTTCTGATTCTTCATCTTGTATCCTACGTAAACGTTTAAATCTCCGTTTCTAAAATAAATAGAATTTTTGTCAATATTCAATCTGTTTTAGGAGAAGACAATATTCCTTATACCCTTTCAAGTTTGACACCCAAGTTTTCTTCAATCAGATCATAATCTTCTTCTTCCAAACGATCGTCAAAGTCTTCATCGTCGCTTTTCTTTCTCTTTTTTGAACCACCCGAAGTATCGCTATCTTCTCCATCGCTCTCTTCCTCTATTGGATTATCGTCAATCAGGTCTGGAACTTCTTCTTCATCGTCTATGTCATATAAACAACATTGATCGCCAATGGTTATACTTGAATAATAAAAAAAAGAAAAAAAAGAAAAAAGATGACCTATTTAATGTAGTGATATATGGGAGTATAAAAGATCTAAATAGTTTAACGGAAGAACTTAAAAATAACAAGTTCTTTGCTGACCTTCCTCGTCCTCGTCACTTTCTTCGACCGCCTTTATCTTTTTGAGCTTTTTCTTTTCATTTTGATCAAGTTCTTCCTCCTCCTAAAACAACATAAGGTTAACTTTACAACGCAAAAGGACGTTACAATACGGTGTATCATAATGCGTAAAGCATTCGAACACTAGCCTCGCTTTCTTCCGCTTCAGAATCCAAGAAGTCTGCCATTTTTTAAGAGAAAGTATGTTAAAAGTGCGTTACAGATACGATACAAAACAAAGAGGATCTTTCGAAGAAGTCACAGAACACCAGAAGAAGTGGGAGAAACTCTTCTTGGCACTTGTGCCCAGGTGGGCCAAAACTTCTTGTACAACAAAGATTTTAGTTACGCACTGTACGTATATAGGTGCGCTGCTATCGCCACTTGTCCTGCTACCTGGTGGTTATATGTTTATACTAATAATCGAAATACCTTGCAATTAGAGGTGCAGGAATTTGAAGCAAAGATTTTGAATGCCAATTACTTTTAGACAAGCAGTAGAAGTATCAACTCGTGCAAATGGATGGAATAAATAATGAGAAATCAAGATAGCCGCAGGGCTTCCATACTGGGTGGGAGATCATAAATATACCAATATTCATTATTCTTCATTCGTGTAACGTAATATAATAAAAGGTGTCCTCGTCCTGTACATACATACTAATTTCTATATTGTTTTTTTTTTTCTTTTTAATTTTTCAAGCTTGCTTCGTGGTTTTTGTTTCTATGTAAATATTAATCGATTTCTTCGATTCTCGTACACAGCAAGCTAATCGCCATTCGCCATCTGTCGTAGGGTAAAGGAATATACCGGAAATTAATTTCGGTTGATGTCGCTCATGTGGCGGTTTCCTTCTTTTATATATGCTTGGCTCACAAGCAAACTTTCTGAATATTACGCGAAATCAGAATAGAAACGTCGGGGAAGGACACGTGAGATGGTCAAGGTACAAACTTAAAAAGGATCGTTATTTATCGAAGATGACGTCTAACGAGGATCGAGACAATGACAACCTGTTGAAGAAGTTAAGCAGGAGCGAAGAAAATGAGGTTGCAAGTTGCAGAAGTGGCGCGGACAGTAATGAAGGGCATAAATTACGACAGGGAACCGACAGTTTCCCAAATATTAATGAAAGACCAGTCGATGATATATCGATTGAATTTTTTTACAAACCACACACTATCACGCTTCTTCTCCTTTCGATAGCTGCTGTAATTTATTCAGCTTTTACCAGGTACTTACAATGAGTGATAATGATAATCAGATATGTAGGCGCATGCATAATCATAATCTAAAAATTAATAAAATCCTTCTTATGTAGGAATACCAACAATGTGGAAGACAACATGTGGGCTGGCATGTTGTGTGTTATCTTTTTCTTCCTTATTATATCAGTGCTTACATTTCCAAATGGACCATTTACAAGACCGCATCCAGTCGTTTGGAGAATCGTCTTTGGTTGCAGTGTACTTTATTTAATGGGCTTGCTCTTTATGTTATTTCAAAATTATGAGACTGTTAGGAGAATTCTTGTATGGGTAGATCCTGGTTTAGCATCTTTTCATATAGACATGGACAAGGAATATGGTGTTAATTGCTCGGATATTACTATAGAAAAGATATGGAATCACTTGGATGTGTTCGCACTTGCTCACTTCCTAGGCTGGGCCTTTAAAGCTATTCTCATACGTCATCTCGGTATCCTCTGGGCTATTAGTATTATGTGGGAAGTAACAGAGATAGCGTTTGCGCATCTACTTCCAAATTTTGTAGAATGTTGGTGGGATGCTTTCATACTTGATGTTTTGGTATGTAATGGTCTTGGTATTTGGGTCGGACTAAACATATGCTCTATCTTGGAAATGCGAGAGTACAAATGGGTCAGTATAAGGGATATAGAGAGTACGACTGGCAAACTAAAAAGAGCAGTGCTTCAATTTACTCCGGGCAGTTGGACTTCTGTAAGATGGTTAGATCCGACTTGTACTCATATGCGATTTGTGGCTCTTTGTCAGCTTGTTATTTTCTGGCAAGTTTCTGAGCTGAATACGTTCTTTCTGAAACACGTATATGAATTTCCACCATCTCATCCATTTGTTGTCGCACGACTGGTATTAATTGGAGTGATTGTAGCTCCGTCGGTTAGGTGAGAAAATTTTTAAGAGATTACAATATATAAGGTCAAACGAATTTATTCAAAATATATTCAGAAACATCTATGTCTCTTAATTTTTATGCTGTATGACAAGCACTAAAAGTATTACTAAAATTAATGGAAAGAAATTTTTTTTATAGGCAATATTACATGTATGTAACTGATCCATCATGCAGTAGAGTAGGGACTCAATGTTGGGTTTACGGTGCAATTATGGTAACCGAAGCATTACTTTGTATACGTCATGGTGCGGCACTTTTTGAGCGAACACAAGCATTAAATATACTCCTTTGGCTTCTTTGTCAATCTTTAATTTCTGTTTTATGCGTCTATGGCTGTGTTTTATGGCATCAGTACTTTGAGGTATGTAGCATAACATCAACTATAATTCTTTAATGATCTTTTAACTAACTATATTAATCTAATGTGTGTTTTTCTTGGGGCGATTTTTATGTGGCACTCACTACTGTTTTAGATGGATAAGAAAACTGTTAAAAAGCAGTCTGTGATCAAACTACACGAGAATCGCTTGGATGTAACTTGTTGTAGTAGTGGTATGTGTTAATGCTGCATTATTTTAAACCATAAATGCTGTCAATGAAGTTATCTTTTGCATATTATTTGTAAATGTTTGATTTGCATATACTAAATAGAGAATTGGACAGTATACAGGTTATCCATGATATTTACAGATTTTAAATCATTTTGTGAAATAATTATGTTTCTTTTCTAACTATCTTCTATTTAACGCTCGTATTACCAAATAACTGATTTATTTATATATGATGCGTTATAAGCAAATGATGGCCCCTCCCCCCCACACACACTGTTATACTCTTATCGCCTCTATTCAAGTATAAGGAAACTAAACTTATCATAAGCTTTTCAACATTTTGGTAATATTATGTGTTTTGTTTCAGGGGATGTGGCACACCATGCAAAATCTATGGATTCGATGGACAAAAAAGAACAGTGAAAGGGTCTCCTGCAATCATTGACCAAATTTATTATTAATTCATCATGCTACAAAACTTTCTAGTCGGTCAGAAGCGTACGAATAAATTCGTAAGTTTAGCGAAATGGGACTGGATGAATGTATGTATGTATGTTCTAATCCTGTCACGAGTGTACGAGTGAATGTTTTGAAAAGATCTTGTTCCTGAGAATAAACACAAGATATTGTTATTAGTGCATTGTACTTTGTCTTGAAAGGTAACTTTTCTTTGTTTTACGATCATGCGGTATCGATTTCAATATCTTTAAGTTCGAGATATGGAAATACGTCACAAGTACTACTGGGAACAATTTGTGACCCTTGAGGACAATTCCACAATTCCCCCAGTAAATTATCGCCAGATGCTGCAACGAAGACACGAATGCGACTAGGTAATTCTTCGTTTTCGTGGAGAGAGACATAAGATGTTGTCAGTAATGACTTTGTACAATACATCTGTAAAGTTCATCATAAATATTTTTGGATTTCAGAGAATATTGCTGTTATTGTAACTCGATTTAGATAGTAGTAATAATTTAACTGCAAAAAGGTACCTGAGCATAAGTGAGGTAGAATAATTGTTTTATATTGAGTTCTAGCCAGGGAAGATGATCCTTTGAAAACAACTGCAGCCTCTCCAAAGTATCATACGTTAATCTAAGTCCCATGATTTCAGATAGACGTTCATTTAATGTATGTTCTGAAATCTAAAATAGATTCACATGAGATCACATGAGTATTTAAAAAAATAATATGTGCCATATAATGCAATGATAATTACATGTACATTACCTTAAAAGATATTGTCTGAGAAGTAAGTGGTAGTGTCATATTCATTTGGTCTTTGTAAATATTGTTTTTCTGGCAATTTATGTAGTTTTCAAAAGATAAATTTTCAAAGTCATTGTTACTGAATAGAGAATAGTCGATATGTCGAGTTTGATTCCAATAGTGCATACCTTGGATATAACAAATGCTGCCATTATTTAACAATAAACAGTTCTTTAAGGCCTTAACATTATTAGCTAGAAGTTTATATACAAGTCATACTTATGTCATTACATTACCATTTACATCAAAGTGGTGAGAGATTTGGCGAGCTATTAAATTGCCAATAGTCGCCCATATTAAGTAATTAGGCAAAGCTTCATTATTTTCTACAAACACGTCACCGTAGTCTATGGCACCAAAAGGTATAACAACAAGATTCAAGCCATAAATTGCAATGCCTTTTGATTGAAAAGGTGTAGCATAGTGTGTCCAACTGTATAACAACAATAGTAATATGACGAAAAAATAAACAATCCTCTGAGATTACAAATAGAATAAGTTCCTATATATCGCAGGGACATGGCAAAATCAGTACCCTGATCCTACGGAACTCTCTATGAGTTTATTATGATATTGGTCTAGCCATATCCTTGCGATATACACACACACACTTACATTTGTTCTGGTGTGCCAGGATTCATTTTTAATGGTATTACAGAATATATTGAAGATCTGTATCTTTTCATCAAAGTTAGAGAATTATTCATGTAATTGCCAGACAGATAGAACTATAATTAAACGATATATTATAATTTATGCAATCAATAAAATGACTTATGGTCATTGTCATTTAAAAGAATACAATTCTTCGATCTTATGTGTATTAGACTCTCTTCCATACCTTCTCTTTTACATTTTGGAAGTATAACATTTCAGGTACAAAAAGTGCAAGGTCATTTATCTTTGTTAGTAATATTTGACGTTGTTCAACCGTTATCCATTTTCTTTTTTGTATTTGCATTTTAAAAGTTTTTTTTAGTTCATCAAAAAATGTTCCTACCTAAGCATTAAAGCAAGTTATTACTGTACTTTGAGTGAATATTCGTAGTTTCATTAAATTATGCTATGTTCTTACCATGTGTTTCATATGCGCAATCTCTTTATTGGATAACGAAGACATATATAAATTCGAAGCTTCTGGTCTTAAAAGATTTATACTGACTTGAAGGCAGTGTTGTTTCATATCTTCATGTTTTGATATTACTAACTATAAAAGAGATTAATGTATTAATTAAAACAAAAAGAAATATATATATTTAATGTAGTAATTATAAACAGACATACTTCATGATAAAGTTTTTGTGCGTATAAACCTAATACAGCATTGTGGAAATCTATTGGTTTCTCCTTCCAGAAATTTTCTAAATGTTGCAAACCCTTTACTAGTTGGTCATAAAAGTAAACCTGCATATTTGCATCATGAAGTACATTATTGGTCGTTAATAGAAACATTAGTTGATACCAGTTTATCTGAAAACATGTTTGAATAAGTTTTCATCGTTGGATTAGATAAAAAAAAGTGATCTCTTTATATAATATATTTAAATATTTTTTTTACAAATGTAGTTGTCTTATTTAATTGCTCCAGTGACACTCTACTGTAATTCTTCATCAAATATGCCTGACGTATCTCGTACTGAGATGGAAATTGCTGTAAAATTGAGAAAGTTGAAAAAAAAAGTTGTATACAGTATGTATACAAACATGAGAGATAAATTTCACTTACAGAAAAGAATCCGTCGACTATTTTGTTATCGATATCAAATGCTGTAATTCTTACATTTTGTTTAATATCATCTGAATCATCAAAAACTCCAAGCACCTCTAAGCTTTCAATTATAGAGCTTATAAATCTTGTATTATTTTCCTTTAAAAAAGTATATAAGGCATTTTTTAATATATGCAACTTCTACAATGAATTTTTTTATCTCTTCATCTCGTACCTTGCATTTTGTATAACTGTTATAAATACTTTCAAGATCAACAAATGCCTTTTGTGTTTCAATCTCATCTGCATGGCAGTTTATATTTTCACTATCTAATAGATTTTTTTGAAGAACAGGTCCTATTCTGATAGTATATAAATTTGGATTGTATTCGTCAAGATCCGGCGCCACATCAAACAATAAAGGGCTTAAAGTAAAAGAATTAATTAAAATGTTATATGGCAGACCTGTTATGCTATCATATCATTCTCACCTATAGCTCAATAATAATGCAGCATACAAGCTCGTGAAATTTCCGTGATTATAAGCTTCATCGCGTCTCGTATAAAATTTTCCTATTCTATTTATTGCTTGATTTGCTGAAATAGAATTCTTTTGTGGGAGTATTCAGTAATATTATTCTACATTAAAATTTAATACTTACCTAATAATATTCTTTCTTTTATATTTATAGTATTTTCATATTGCATACAGCTATTATAATAGTTAGCAAATAACGACGCTGCATCGTTATTTTCGTCCCGCATTTGTTCTGTAAGAATTTCGTTATTTTTTGAAAAATTCTCTACTATTTAAAATATCATTGTATAATTTTAATATAAGAATTACGCACTAGCTATTCTGCGATACGCTTTGCTGTCCAAATTTAAGTCTATGATTTGTGGATCTGATATCATACCACCACAGGAGTATTCATAAAAGTCCTCGCATGGATCAGCAGAATGATTCATGTAGGATAGCATTTTACCAGCTACCTGTTTACAGTGTCCTAAAATGCATGTTTTGATATCATTTTCAGCGATGGTTGTAGTAACAATATTAGATTCTGTAGTTGCTTTCACTTTAGTTGTATCATTTATGTTCTCTTCTGTTACAAATTCTATTTTTATTACTGTTTCTTGGGTAGATGTATTTTCTGTTTGCGTAAGTGTAGCATTTGTAAAAAAATCTGTGAATTTGGATGTAGATGGTGGTTCATAAATTGTTGAAAATTCGTCAGTGAAATTATTTGTCACAGAATTATTTTTGTCTACAGTGCTATCTGTTATAATAACAAGTTCCGATGAATTTGTAGTGGAAAAAAGGGTTGTTAATGGAGTTGTGGTTTCTGTATTATTTAATTCCTCTATAGTAGTATAAATATCATCTTTGGAAGTACTTTGATTGAAAGTTGAACTGTTAGAAACAGGTTTACTATCTGTAGAAATAGTAGAATATTTAGATGTTTCAATATCAGTATACTTATCAATATTTTTGTATGTTGCTTCTTCTGTTTCCTCTTGCCTAGTACTTTCAGAAATTTCATAATTGTCAGACAAAGTTGTACCGCTGGTATCGCTATAACGTAATTCAGGCTGTTCTGTAGTCTGTACTTTCTTAACAGCTGTACTACTTTGATCTTGCGAATCTGTAGAATTTGCATCATTATTTAAGCTATTTATAGAATCAAATGTAGTAATTAAAGTATTTGTCTCTAGAGATTCTAGTGTCATCGTAGTTTTGTCTTTATGATAACTTTGAAAGGGTTGATCTGTCTTCTCCTTCTTATTGTCAGCTACATCCGTTGTAGTTATAACTGTGGTTTCAACTATAGTTACTTCTGGCTTTAGCTGTTCACCATGTACCATGTGCTAAAAAGTTCAAGATTTAATATATAACTGACTTATATGTGCTGTTGTTATATTCGTCTTTTCTACCTTATTGTAAGGCGAAGTGCTGTATTTGTTCCATGGTATACATGAAATAAGGATGATCATGCATAACATAAAGAACACAAGTAAAGTGGCTACGCAAATTCTATAAGATTGATCTCTTTGCGTTGCCTTACGCTCTTCTTGATGTGCAATTTGATATGCGCCACGTGAAGGCATTTTGATTTGTGATAGAGTTCAATAAGGATTTAATACTATTATTTATTTCAATTGCCTTTTCTTTT
>JAIFRP010000062.1:253008-264058 GCA_032403825.1 Odynerus spinipes | reverse complement strand
TTTTTTAAATATTAACTATCTCTAGGATGAAGTTAAAAATTTAATACAAGGATTGCTTCTTCGATTATACGGAGATCTATTATCATCTGCACTATCACAAAAGAAAGAATATAATTTGATGTCACATAAAATACTAATAGACACGCACAGTTGCTGCTTCTCGTAACTATACAGCATTCTTCGTCCGGACTGACTTTAACGAATGTTCTTTTTACTTGACCAATCGCCAGTTGGCCTTATCTGAAAAGGTCTGTGGTTTTGATAACTATATCCTTTCAAATATTATCTTAAAATGATAGGCACGACAAAATTATTTCCTTCATTAGCTTCTTACTAATGAGATAAAATATATCCTTACTTTTTCTTATATGCACCATATTTCTTATTCAATTTTACTGCCAATGGTTGAAAAGGCAATATTTAAAATAGTTAACATAGGTAAATATAAGTTACTTATGTTGTTAATATTTATAATACAATTATCACAGATATGTAAACTACAAAATATCGTATGCTATTATAAAATGCAACCTGTAGTTTTTCAATGATCCCATTGCACGTACTATGACAACAACTTATCTATACTAGCCTATATATAATAAATAGGATTAAAAAATATATTTAAAAACTATTCGCCCGCCTGCTGCATCGTGTATATATCGGTGTTACGTTTTATTTCACTTTCGATCGAATCGCATCGTATAAGTGCTTCGATTGTCGAACCAATCTCCCTCGAAATAGAATTGTTTACTATCCTCTTGATGTTTAAGTTGTCTTTCAAATCGTTTGATTTTAACATCTCCGAGTTAATCTGCAATTAAACGAATTTTTAAATTGTTTGATTCCCAAGGAAAAAGATCTTCCTGTAAAATATAGAATTACTTTTCTTTGTATTTCATCAGCCTTAAATTTCTCTAATTTCTCCTTATCGGCAACTCCAGTAGCAGTCTTTGATGACATTTGTCTCTTTGGAGTAGGTTTTCTTGGTTTGAATGAGCCAGATGCCTTTTTAGGTAACTGAGAGCTCGTATGTTTTTTAGTCTCAGTTGAATGATCACAATTGTGAGTAATTAATTGTTCCTTAGTCTTAAATGCCTAAGCAACGTCACAAAAAAAAAAATTATAATTATGATTTTTAACATTTACACTGACAATATAAAATTATACTCACGTGCGAACAAATATCACATTTCAAGCTATGTTTGTTTGTCTCATGATGCTTGAGCGCTTGTGCTCGATGGAAATTACGATTACAGTGACTGCAACTAAAGCGTTTAATATTACTGTGCGTGAGGAGGTGTCTTTTTAGTTTATCCGGCCGTGAAAATTCACTCATGCAACCCAAGTATCCTCTAAATGGACACTTTAATCTTTTTGTCAAGTCATGAATCAACATGTGACGACCGAGTCGGTCCTTCCGTTTAAATCTAGCTGGACAATGCTAATATTAAAAAATACATTGAAATAAGTTTATTACTTATTAAAACTTATTTATACCATAATGCATGTATATATTATAAAGTGAATACATACTGGACAGAGAAAAGGTGTCTCATCACTGTGGATTAGTTTATGATTAGCTAAATATTGCTCCGTCTTAAAGGCTTTACCACAATCTTCGCATGCAAATCGTGCAGACGAAGCATGCGTTTTTAAATGCCGTCTTAGAAACCTTTCGATCAAAAAACTCTTTCCACAGTGTAAGCAGGCATAGTCATGGGTGGTGGTCTCCGTGTGATGTTGTAAAGCTTCCAAATTAGAAAATGACGATTTGCATATAGAACAGCAGTAATACTTTTCTGTCGTTTTTTGTTTTTGGACGGAATGAGCATATTGATGGAGTCCTAGGTCCGATAAAGTATTAAATACTTCACCGCATACATGACAACGATATTCCGACCGTTTGTGACTTCGAGTATGCTCCAAAAAGTCTTCGAGTTCGGCGAACATCATACTACAACTACTTTGCACGCATTTGTACACTTTTAGTGCTAAGTGAGAGACTATAAGATGGCCCTTCAGAGCTTTGTACGAATCGAATATTTCTTTACAGAACTGACAGTGATAAGTACGGTCTATACTTCCATCCAATGGTGCCTATTAAATATTACTAGTTATTTGAAAATCAAATAAATAGGAGAATGAAAAAATTTCGTTATAACAATACCTCGGGTGGTAATGAATGTATGGCAGTGCCGGGCCAAACTTTGTGCGACGACATATGTTTTTTTACATTAGACTTTTGTGCAAATGCTCTTCCACACACAACGCATTGATAAGGTTTCTCTCCGGTATGAGACCGTTCGTGCTGCTGCCAGTAAAATTTTTTTGCGAACTGTTTACTACAATAACCACATTTATACTGTAATAAGACAAGTAAATTTTTGAATAAGAATATAAGTAGAAAAATTAGAGTATATCTGAAAAAAATGCTTAAAATACTTTTAAATTCTGCGCTTGTCTCACATTTTCTGGCTCTATGGATATGCTTTCAGGTGATGGTGTTTTACTGTTTTTAGAATTAATAAAATTTTCTTCTTGAGATGCATCACTTTGTACAATTTGGGGTACCTCCTTCGATTCATCTTTCATAGGCTCATTCTCACCTATAATCTCTGAATTTGAAAAGGTATCAAGACCTTCGGAACTCAATATAATTGGAACGCTAAATGTAGAGTCTGTTGTAAAATAACTTGCACTTTCTTGGTCCATACTGCTGAAGAAATATTGTGACACATTTACTTTAACTTAGAAGGAAGTTGACATCAAAAGTATAAGTAGTCTGATTTACCTAAATAACATGTCAGTTTCCTCAAGTATAATAGATTCTTCAAGTTGATCAGTCTGTACAAACGTCTCTTGAGGATTAAATTGCGATTCATCTTGACTAGTATCTTCGGTACGCACTACCTGACTTTCGTCGTTTACTAAAAATTGACTTAAATCTACTGTTTGCTCTTGTGTCTTTTGGTGCGTTCTTTTATGCAAAACAAACATATGAAGCGATGTGAATTGACTTTTACATTTTCCGCACTGAAATATGTCTTCTTCATCTTGATCGATCGCTACAAAGAGGAAACTTATATTTACGCTACAGCCTCCCTCAATTCCATTGGAAAATGTTTGGTGGATATAATGCTACGCATACCTGACTGTTCTACTTCGATTATAAGATTCTCAGATTCAAGTAAAGATGTTACAGAAGAACTATCGAGTGATACGCCTATGAGAGGACATGAAACAAAATTAATTAATTAATTAATTAAGAAGCAATTCATTCTTTATTTCTTGTAAATTCTCATACTGTCCTCTTCGATAATTGAATCTTTATTGGTTAACCCCACCTATTGAAAGCACTCTCAATTTTTACCTGTCAGAGCGTCGAAAATAGATTGTGCCATACTTCACTGTACATTTAACGTTTCATTTTAAAGGAAAAGCAACAATCGGAGTGGTTCATAAGTGATTTAATCTGTCAAAAAAAGACAAACATCCAGTTGAAAACATATCGAAAATTCCTATGTCGTGACAGCGTTGTTGCTGACCGAGGCAAAGTGTGCGGTAATCGATAAGTCGACCAACAACAACGATTCTACCTTTTAAATCGACTATATAGTACCTATCAATGCTATCGCAAAGCGAATTGTCCGAAAAATCTTCCTCCTTTTGTTATTGATCTTCAAAGCAAAGCGGCCGCGATAATGATTCGGATCGTGAGTTCTTTTATTATATATTTAACAATTCGGCTTACGAGTGTCATTCGCAACGTAGCATTTGAAAAAGATAGGAAGAAAATGAAACAGAGCAGAATTATCGAACGATACGAATAAATTAAGAAATGGTAAAACAAAAATTACAGAAAGTAATAATTATTAACGTGGATTCGTGATTGCGAGTAGAAATTCTTTTTATCATTTACGCGTGCGGAGCTTGAATTGAAAGATCGATAATCGTGCGATAATCTTGCGATAATCGAAAGAGCGAGTTTCAAAAGCTATCGGTAGATGTCGCGTCTTATAAAAAATTGGCAGCACTGCGTGGTTAGGAGGCTTGAAAAAGCTACAAATAATTTTGGGTAGTGGCTTCGTGAGAACTTCGCGAGACATTGTAACCTTAATAGGCTGCGTTTAGATTAAGCCGTGTTTTAATATTCGTTATTAATGAGTCAGTCGTGCCCTCCAAACAAGTCTTAGCAAATATTTACGGTCTCGACGCGCGATAAGTATCGGTATTAGCCGAATTAGTAGTGTTAAATCGCAGTGCCGGTTTGTTATTGCATTACATATAGAAAGAAGAAAATTATTAGGAAATGGGAAACATTCACACTTGTGGTCCAAATGAAGCCCTCGTTGTGTCGGGTATGCATATTATGTTCCTTATAATTTTTACGCTATTTCAAGCAATGCAAAATGTTGATTTAGAGCTGCTATGCTTGAACATTAAGTGAGCGAATCGATGATAGTTCATCGGCATTTATATTACTTAATATTTTTTCTTTGCGAAGACACTTTTGTATGCGAAATCTGCCTTTATATTTTGTGTTGCACAGAGAAAATTTGCGCGTTGGAGTTAAGTTCCAATTAAACTGAGTTTTTCCCTTTCTCTTCTTTCTCTTACTTAAAACATGCGTACATTACCTTGAAGATCCATATCGAATACAAATTTTATGTAGTTGTCTTTGGGAGAATAGAATTTTAATTACTTATATACAAGCTTATTTTCTGTACAATGTACTGGCAATTATTGGTTGTGCGTACACAAAAGGCATGCAGTAAAAAAAAGTAGTATCGAATTTAAAAGCTAAAATAGTAAATACATTACGTACATTGTAGGTTCATTATAAGAAGATCGACCTTAAGATCAAACGATTAATAGAATGCTACATGTATATGGCAAGTGTACAACTTCCAGTAAGTTGAAACAGCAAATATAAATTGATATTACGCCGGTAACTGTAATTTAAAAAAGAGATTATTTCAACTTATGATTAGATTAAACTGTGAAAAAGATGAGGTAATCATTTTTTATCTGTGGACCTAATTATTTTAATTACTTTGCATTTGCTATCTATGGAAATAAGCCGTCCAATTAATTAATGATTTGTATATAAATTCAACGAGCTCTCGTTATCAAGACCTTCTTCGCTGTTGCTATAACATTTTACTTTCGTGATTAAAAAAAAGTAAAAAAAGCACATTCGGCACATCCATTATGCATGTAATACATTATGTGCACTAGCCCGTCGGGATTGGTGGTAATGTCGTATTTTAATTTTTTCAATAGACTCATCGCAATATCATTAGAGGTAAACTACAAGTCTCATTTACAAGTGTATTCGTGTGTTACGTGTTTTCTCGTGGTCGCGTGAGTGCAAGGACGCGGTAGATCACCAATGAGGAACAATTACGTGGCAGATGCGTGTGGCCGATCTAATCGTACCCTGACTGATCATATTTGCTACGAGTCTACAGTTTAGTCTACAGTTTAGTCTACAGTTTAGTTCAACTCGCTCTCCAGCTACGGCGTGTCCTGCCAGTCTTGTTTGATTATATCGGCGGCCTTTTCACCGATCATAAAGATGACTGCGTTTATGTGACCGGTTGGCATAGTGGGCATTATCGAGGCATCCACGACTCGGAGATTTTCGATGCCATAAACTTTCAAACGTGAATCTACGACAGCAAAGGGGTCCGATTTAGGGCCCATTTTAACTGTACCTATCTCGTGATTCATCATGGAAGGCAGATGTCTGATAGCGCATCGCCAGTAATCGTCACTGGCAAATTCGTAAGAGGTGCAGCCAGGGATTTTGATGTCATGTAGCCGACTACCGTAGGCTTCGAAAGGTTCAGTCTTGGATATGTTGATGGCGTGTTTCACACCTTCCAGGATGATCTCAATATCGGCGGGATGACTGAAGAAATTAGCCTCCAGTTTTGCCGGCACGAAAGGATCCTTTGATGTTAGAGTAAGGCGTCCCACGCTTCTGGGGTTTTGAAGAATCGGCCAGATCGACCAGGCGTCTCTATTTTCGATAGGCTTATAAACCGCATCGTAGAGCTCGTTCGTCATTCTTATGCCCCTCCTAACGCTCAAACCGTTATCCGAGTGTAGCGAGCCTGAAACGAAAAGAAGCTCGACGTCCGGTTTTTCTGAGAGGGCGTACTTCGTTCTGAGAAATGCCAAAGCTTCGGCACCGCCAGGAATAGAGATGTAGCCACTTCTTTTTAAGGCGTACTCCAATAGCACGTTCGGCCTCGCCACTCTACTTTGTAGCAGGGATACAGACTGATTTACCAGGAAGGTTATACCGAGGAAACCAATGTGCTCGAGCATGCCATATCCGACTTTGGAATCTCGAATAACTTCGATCCCCAACTCCTCGAGATGGTCCTTCGGTCCTATGCCCGAAAGCATCAGTAACTTTGCCGAGTCAATCGTGCCTGCCGATAGAAGCACTTCTTTCGTGCTGAACACGACTTTTCGCTCCTTATTCTTAACGTATTGTACGCCGTAAGCACGACGGTTTCCATCAATAAGGACTTTGGTTACTCTCACGCCCGTTACGATGTCCAAGTTCGCTCGTTTCACTCGGAGGTAGGCTTTCGAGGCACTGCAACGTGTCCCCTTGTCCATGTTCACTTGTATATAGGAAAAACCTATTTGTTTCTCACCGTTGTAGTCGAGAACGTCGTAACCGAGTTTTTTACCAGCGTCCAAGAAAGCCTTGGCTAGTTTTGTGTGATAAGGAACATGCTCGACGCATAAGTAACCGTCTTTTCCGTGATACGATAAATTCGCGATATCTGAAATGATATATTATTTTGTAGTTTGCTTTATTTCCATAGTATTACAAAGAAAAGAAAGAAAAAAAAAAGAAAAAAAAGCGAATAAAAAAAAAAAAATGTTTTCAATTACATTTTTTAATATTTAGGCAAGATATTAGCCTAGCAGAGGGATTATTGGGTTAGTCTAGATAGTACTCAGACTCGAGCGGATAGTCGAGAAGGGTGAGCGAGTAATCGAAACGCGGTCACGCTCATCGGAGGGTTAAAATCCCATTGCTCTGGAATGGCTGGGATCCAAACGATCCGACGAACTTTAATATTACGAATATCATTCAACGTGTTCGTTCGATTCGTGTTTCTTGTTTTTTTCTTTTTTTACTTTTTTACTTTTCTTTTTCTTTTTTCCGTAAAGATTCGCTTCGGACAGTGAGCTAAGAGTAATAAATAATAATTTTGAACTAGAGCTCACCAGGGACGTCGAATCTTTCGCTCTTCTTGAAATATGGTAAAACGTCTTCGTATGACCACCCTTCATTGCCCAGGAGTTTCCAAAGATCGTAATCCAACTTGTTGCCACGCGTGTGGATCATGTAATTAAGAGTGCTAGTCCCACCGAGTGATTTTCCACGCGGCCAGGCGCATCGTCGATCGATCATTCCCAAACAGGCACTCTGCTGGGGTTCTAGTTTATATCCCCAGTTATAGTCCGTTAGTTGGAATAAACTAACAAGTATGGGAACTTGGTGGAACAAATTTTCTGGATATCCTGCTTCCAGAAGTAGAATTTTCCATTTTCTATTCTCGGAAAGACGATTGGCGAGCACGGAACCGGCCGAACCTGCCCCGACTACGATGAAATCATATTTCTTCCACCTCGGATGATGCATTGTCGTAATCTGTTCGCTCTTATTGGTATACTCTCTTACGAGGTCTAGAAGCGTCGCGCTGCGTACCGTGGATGTCAAACAAAGTAACAGTGACAATGATAAAATATGGATTAATCGTGAAATCGTGTTCATTTCTGAAGTTCTGAAGTTTAAGTTAATAACACTACACCGATAAATTTGACAAGTTCTATACTTTATCTCAACTTTTCGACTGCCTTGTTTGTTCTCGATTAATGGTATTTAAAAAGTAATGGCTATTTTCGTGAAACGTTTTTATATCTCTTTGCGATCCGTTCACAAACTCGACTCTCCCTTTCGAGATCTTACAGAGAAATGCGCTTTCTCGAATCGTTCACGTAATACTTATTCGTAACGTCAGCCTCCTTCTTAAGGCCCCTTCCTAAACCTTCTTCATACGTTGTCCGGCTGCCTGTATTTTTATGCGAAAAGAACACGTCTTATACGAAAGCCCGAGAGGGACTCGTCTTTTTCGTTATTTGCATATACGCGCGCGTGTTCTCCATTCGAATTTGTAATATGACAATATGGAAAAGGCTGTGGTTACTGTTCCTCGCCGGGCAGGTAGAAAGTTTGAGGAGTGTTTTAAGGAAACAGAAAGTGTCAAATTTTTTCTTTTTTCTTCAAGTTAAGATCAGCGTAATAAAATACATATAGGTACATATATTTATTTCTTATTTTATGCATCACAAAATTTACTTCCACTTTTATTAAACTACTTAAACTGACTCTGCACGAAAAAGATCGTTACACGAGTACGCGACTAACAATAAGTTTTAGATTTCTATGGCACGCGGAGATAATTATACCTGAGTTATGCTTATTTCTAGCATCATCTCCGTCAGCTTAAACATTGTCCATCGTTAAAATGATGTGAAAATATTTCCTCATTTTCGCTTCTTATATTTCACCTTTTTTTTTTCTACTTTCCTATTATATTTCTTATCTTTGGTAATTATGCTTTTCCCCGAAATTTTACGAATGTTCAGGAGAATATTAGCCGGTTGAAGAAGAGAGCCAATCGTTCTTAATGAGATCAGCACCTTTCTCGGCGATCATGATAACTGGCGCGTTGGTATTACCACTACAAATCGTTGGCATTATCGAGGCATCAATAACCCTCAAACCACGAACACCGTAAACCCTTAATCTAGGATCCACAACCGCGGTAGGATCGCTAGCAGGGCCCATCTTTGCGGTACCAACTGGATGATAAATTGTCATGGTAATATGACGAATGTGACACTCCCAATAGGCATCCGATGCGAATTTAAGGTGTCGGCAACCAGGTATTTTGAGCCGGTGCAACCGAGCACCAAACTGTTTGAAAACTTTCGTCTCGGCGAGTTCAACGGCTATCTTAGCACCTTCGACGAGAGTGGCGATGTCCAAGGGATCGTCGAAGTAATTAGCGTCCATTATTGGGCTGTGAAAAGGATTAGAGCTTCTTAGCCTGACCGTACCACGTGATTTTGGCCTGAGTAGGAGTGGCATGAAAGTGAAGGCGTCCTGGTTGGCGATTGGGTCGTAAACGGCGTCGTAAAGTTCGTCGGCGATGCCTAAAATTTTTCTAACCTGTATACCACCATCCGAATTGATGGATGCCGGCGCCATGTGAAATTGAATGTCAGGAAAATCGATAGTCCTGTTCGCGAATTTTGTGTTGACGAAAGCGTAACCCTCGACACCACCCAGACTCGTCATCGGTCCTCTACCGTTGGCGACATAATGCATAGTCACCGCTGCAGCATGAAAGCGTCTCTGAACAATGGCAACTGGTTTGTCCACGAGGAAAGTAAGACCACCCATCCCTACGTGGTCTTGAAGATTATCGCCGACGCGGAGATCCTTCAGAACGCGTACGCCGATCTTCTGAAGATGTTCTTTCGGTCCTATACCAGAAAGCATTAGAATTTGAGGACTGTTTATTGCTCCAGCCGATAATATAACTTCTTTGCGAGCTCGGACGTATTGTTTACGACCATCTCTAACAAATTCTACACCGATGGCCCTCATGGTGAAGGGATCGATGACAATTCTCGTAACGTGGGAGTTCATAGCGGTGTGAAAGTTTCTGCGTAACCTTATTGGCCGCAGAAAAGCTTTGGCGGTGGAGCACCTGCTACCTCTACGTATCGTTCCTTGCGCTATCATGAAACCAGTTTGGTACTCCCCATTTATGTCTCTTTGCTCGTAGCCCAATTCGACACCAGCTTGCACGAACGCGACCGCAAGAGGCGTGAGCCACGGTGATTCTTGAACGGTCAAGTAGCCACCCGTCGAATGGTAAGGGTTATTTTGAAGATAGGGATTTCGATTATCTTCAGATTTCTTGAAATAATAGAGCGCTTCTTTATAGCCCCAACCAGGGTTCCCCAAGGCTTCCCAGTGATCGTAATCGCGCCTGTTGCCTCTGACATAAAGCATATAGTTCAGGACACTGGATCCTCCGAGAACTTTTCCTCGTGGCCAGTTACAACGGCGACCTTTCATACCAAGACAGGCTCTTCCTGTAGGTTCAGTCTTGTATTTCCAATCGAGCTTCGTTAGCTGTAGATAAGCTGCCAATGATGGGACATCCGTTATCTCGTTCTCGTCTGGTCCAGCCTCCAGCAACAGAATATTCCAATCCGGAATTTCTGAGAGTCTGTTGGCCAGCACAGCACCTGCCGATCCACCACCGATTATAATGAAGTCATATTCCGGATTTAAAGGGTACCTGTTAATAATTCGACTTTCTGGATCCAGTTGATCGTATTGATAATAAGCTAGGCCAGCTATCAGAAGCGGTACTAGCCAAAGACCCGTCCCCACGAGGCCCAACGCACCTTTCAAGGCCGTCGTTACGACTATCGCACTGAATACCATCCTCTCCACTACTTTTGACTAACAGTTATCTCTATAAACACGGCCACTGTATACTCCGTCTTTCTTCTTCGTTCTATTTTTTTCCTCAATTCGAGAGTCGACCCACTTTTTCTCCGTTTAAAGTCGACTTTTATACGGATTTCATCATAAATCGATATCCGGCGGTTGTCTGGCGGCGTTGTAAACTTTACATGCTGGAAATGGAGGCTGGAGACCGACCTTTTTCATCCTGAGTTAGCAAATTGAAGCCTTGCTTCCATGGAACTTGTCAATCTTTCTGAAAAAAAGAAAAAAGAGAATGATGTCATATACATATATAGAAAACATAATAAGACATTGTCTAAATGCACAAAAAGTGGTACAGGAATCTTGAGATTGTTCAGTTTGGGAGTTTAGTGTTTGCATCATGTGGGAATCATCGGGTTCGTTTCGTTTCGTTTCGTTTCGTTTCGTCTCGTCTCGTCTCGTCTCGTCTCGTCTCGTCTCGTC
>JAIFRP010000062.1:214985-236128 GCA_032403825.1 Odynerus spinipes | reverse complement strand
TTTTTTTTTTTTTTTCTTTTGATGAAACGAATTTTGTTAAGAATAATTATAAAGTATCTCGTAATATTGCAATCGTTCGCGTATAATTGTTAAATAATAATTCACAAAAGTTTCGTATCGATAAAGTACGTACGATAGTCGTTCGCGTTCTACGATAGTTGTTCAACAAGCAAAGGTCGACGGATGATTGGTCTGTCGAGACGCTGATTTCTGCGAAAGATCTTTCTGATATCCCCACTTTAGATTAACAGATACATTTACTACTTCCCGTCTTTCTCATCGTCTGATCTTACAGTTTCTTTTTTCCCACAATTTCTTTTCTTTAAGAACTTATCTTTTACCTATGTATCTGGTTGTGCTAACCACAGCCTACTCGAAACCAAATTATGCAACGTACCTTTGACAAACAATCTCGTGTTGCAGTCGTGGGGAGTTCAATTTATACGAACATTCACTGATATCGATGTCATCAAATCAAGCAGAAACATATTTTGTAAAATGTCATTGGTTCTACGCGATCGCATTGGTTGTATTTCCAACGATATCTCGATGAGCCCTACATGTCCCTCCGTGTTCTCGAGTCGCGCTTATTAATTGTGCGTAGGCTTATTACAAAGTGAACAATGAAATTCGTAATTAGATAAAAAAATATTCCTTTATTGAGAAAATTTTGGAAACTCTAATTGATTAAATTTCACGGTTGCGGCCACGAACTGGAAATCAAGTCAGCTGCCTTCTCGGCTACCATCATTATACCAGCGATTGGATTGGCGTTAGGTACGAGGGGGAATATGGAAGCGTCAGCAACACGTATGTTAGGTATGCCGTGTACTCTTAATTCCGGGTTAACCACAGTCGTAGGGTCGGTGACGGGTCCCATTTTGCAGGTGCCAGCTTGGTGATTTTCTGGTCCAGTTGTTGCTCGTACATAACACTCCCAGTACGCTTCCGTGCCAAAGTGATAGCTTTAACATAATTTTATGTCATTATAGGCACGTTTATGTTAATGTAAACGAAGAATAAAGAATAATAATCGAAGAGCTTACTTCGCACAGAGAGGATGACTCGTAGGATCTAAGCGCAAGTCCCATTTCTTCATAGCCTGTGTCTCCGTGAGCCTGAGTACCTTTCTTATACCTTGGACCAAGATTTTGACGTCTCTTTCATCGGTAAAGTAATTCGGGTAAAGCAAAGGTGGGTCCAGAGGATTGGTGCTACGCAACTGCATGTAACCACGACTTTCGGCAATTACGACGGTCGGCCTGGCGACGATATCTCTTCTGTTTGGACAAGTTCCATGAGCACCGTTCGTGCACTCAGTATTCAAACCCAATTTTGGACACTTGGAACTGAAACCGTCGAAAAATACTTGCAAGTCGGGTATACCGGGCGTGGCGTAGCTACTTTCGAGGAAAGCAGTGACTTGAGTCAGGCCGGTACTGGCTAGACTACCAGTTCTAGAATCGAGATATTCGTTCACCGCGTCCATGGTCATAGTCTCGAACGCGTTATCCCGGATAGTTAACGGTAAAGCAACGGACACGTGATTATGAAGAGACTTTCCTACAGGAAGATCCTTATACGTTTTAATACCAAGCTTGACTAAGTGTTCTTTCGGTCCGATTCCAGAATTCAAAAGAATCTGTGGTGATCCAATGGCACCGGCTGTTAGAATGACTTCCTTGTTACACTTGATGACTCTCTTGTAACCGTTTTTGTCGAGCAATTCAACACCGTATGCTTTGTTATCGTAGTCATTGATTAGAATTCTCGAAACATGAGCATTGGTCAGAACTCGGAGATTATTTCTATCGTGGACAGGCCTGAGATAAGCTCTGGAGGTTGTTCCTCTCATTCCTTCGTCCACCGTCATCGGTGCAATCATGAAACCAGTTTGAGTGTATTCCTTCAAGTTGGACGTTCTGTAACCTAACTCGCTTGCTGCTTTCAACATTACATCAGCAAATTCCGGTTTGTGAGAGTAATATTGGATCTTCATCGGGCCATTAGGTACAGTGCGGCCAGATCCACTCAGCATGTTCGGATCAATCGGGTTCTCGGCACGCTGGAAATAGTGCTCGATCTCATCGTAGGCCCAGCCAACGTTACCATCGCGTGCCCATTTGTTGTATATCTCAGGGTGACCACGAGCGTACATCATGCCGTACATGCCACCGGTACCTGAGATCATTTTGCCTCTAGGCCATGTGCACACCCCACCGGTCTCTGAAAAGATATAACTCATTGGACACTTTGATATGGTAGGTATAGATCAGAGATCGTATTTTTTCTTATAGACTTTCTAGATCATTCTACCTAGGCAAGCAGTCGGATATGGCTGTGTAGGCTCTGTTTTGTAATTCCAATCTAAAGACGAATTGACGGCATTAAACGCCAGTCCTGGAATAGCAGTCATAGTTGGCTCCTCGGGACCTGCTTCGATCAGTAAAACTTTATTCCACGGATTGTCGCTTAGTCTTCTGGCGATGACCGGTCCGGCTACGCCAGCACCAACCACGATAAAGTCGTACCTGCGTAAACGTTTATAGCATCTCAGGTCTCTGTCAAATTTTCCTACTTTGCTGAATAGACGCGTAATTGCGTAGCTCGGTTTCTTCTTACCATTGTCCTTCCGGTACTTTGTCGTTGCCCATTCGACGGCAAGGATCGGCGATGTCGCATCTAGATACCATCAGGTTCTGAACTAAAGTCATGAAAGTGGTTATACCACCGCAAGCCGTGCTCATGTATCTTGTATCTTCGAAATCGCAATTGCAACATGCTGCTCCGTTTGGTATTACAGGAATTTCATAATTTTTGTTCAGTTGATTAAGCTGCAAGAAAGAATACCATGATTATGTTAAACGGTATCTATGATCCTGTCCGTGATGTTCGATGTGTCGCAATTACACTCACCAACGGTGGGTTCACTTGTCTAGCGAACGCGTACTGCACCAGAAGGAGAAGGAAGTCGAGCAAGCGCATTTTAAAAGGCAGTATCATCATCCGTCATCCAAGATCATCTGTAATCAAGTTATCGAATACAGCACTTGAACTCGTCCACTTGGTCGAGGTTAAACATTCACTGTGTGTGTGTGTGCGTGCGTGCGTGCGTGCGTGCGTGCGTGCGTGCGTGCGCGCGCGCAATTAAGGTTACGCGATTAGGAACGATAACGTATCGATCCAATATAGATAATCCTTGTCTCCTCCCCCGCTCTCTACGTGAGTCACCATCGAAATTAATCGGCAATTTATCGCATACGGTTTGGCCGTTTTGAAAGTGAAGGTAACAGAACAACCGCGGGACTTCCTAACTGATTATTATTTATGAATATGAAAGCTTGATAAAAGTGACGTTTACTATCGCGGGATCGTTAAGTATCGACGCGTGCTCATCACCGGGCAGTCTTTTACTTACGATCGCGACGGATTTTCCATTCGGTTGGGTGTGCATAATCTATCATTCCAGAGTGTTCTTACGGAATGAACGAAAGCGATGGGGTCTGTGCACTATCGAGTAACCGTGCTAAACTGGAAGAACGAAAACGCAGATCGATACCACCGAGAGAATGCTAGCTAGTAACACTCTCGTTGTTCTAGCGCGCGTTAGAAGATAGAAAGTAAACGCTATTCTCGTTCCTCTTACTTTCCTTTTACTTTTTACTTAATCGACACTCTTTGCTGCTTACGATATATAGGCGGAAATAAAATTTTCTAAATCTCAGCTCTATCGATTATTCCGAATTTCCTCTATCTTTTCTCCTCCAGCACTTACAAGAGTTTATCAGATATCGCGTAGAGGTAGCTTTGGAAATATGAAAGTAAACGATTAAATACGATATGTTGGTTACATAAAGAACGGTAAATCTGTAAGAGGTAATCAGAGAGGTGCATATAGCGCTCCGTGGAACGTCAATAGAACGGTTGGTAAGGTGCAGTGGCCTCACGGCCACAAACTATAAGACAACCAAAAAGACAGATGCCTTTCTATACAAATAAGCGACGTGCGTGAAGAGAGAGAGAGAGAGAGAGAGAGAGAGAGAGAGAGAGAGAGTGAGAGGGGCGGGCGGAGAGAAACGGAAAGAGAGAAGGGGACACGTAATATATCGGAAGTAATTGCAATAACGCTCTTCGGATATCGACCAGCTAAAAACGCTCCGAATACGTACGCTCATCTCGAAAAGTCCAATGAGATGTGAAAAAGAGATTCATCGTGTGCGGATCAAAGCAAATTGCACGCTTGAACGGACATGTAACACTCCTGACTGATTGTGAGAGGGAAGGCACCGAATGATGGGATTTTAATATTCATGTCACAACGGTAAATTCGCGAAGTACGAGGAGGCGATCGTACGAGTAAATAATCATGCATATTTCTTCGGCTTTGATAGAGCACGACGACTGGATAATGAAGAGTGCCACTTAACACGTTCGTTCCGACTTCGATCGTTATCTTGCTCGAAGATAATCTATACACAGAGAGAAAGAGAGAGAAAGAAAGAAAAAAGATGCTGATATAGCAGACACAGGCAAATCGTCGCACCACTGTGACTCACTTTGTCCAAAATATACAAAGTTCGAGTTAGACAAGATGACCGGCAATATTTAGATATATCCTAAGTAATTCGGGGGCGCACGCACGCACGAATGAACGAAATCGAGTTTTCTAATGACGTCTAGCTCCGATCGATCGCGCTATTAGCAGTAGCACATTAAGTATGTTTTATATAAAATCAAGGCGTGTTGTACGATCGATTCCCATTGCGACTGGTCGATGCAAATGCGGCAAAACTGAAGTACGTTGGTGGTGAACGCAGTTGGACAAGTTTTACTGCCGAGAAGGCAAGGAAAGAAATGATAGATTTTCAAAGCTGCTCGAACTTGGGGACATTGAACTTGCGAGTTCGTTATTGCCGCAGTAAGAGTGATAATAAAGATTGAAGAAAGGAAGAGAGAGAGAGAGAGAGAGAGAGAGAGAGAGAGAGAGAGAATCCATTACCTGCAATTCGGTGGCGGGACGTAGTACGGTTGGTAGTGGAAGATCGACTCAGATCGCTGACCGACTCGCGGACAATTTGGAAGCATTTGGTGCGTCGAGGAGAACAAAGGACGGCTAAGGGGGAACGAACGAATGGACGAACAGTGACTCGAGTCGAAAGGCGAGCGCGCGCGCGCGCGCGGCAACGAGTCGACGGTGGATCTTCAACTACTGACCCGAGCAGGAAGGAAGATCCACTGCCCGTACCTGCGATCGACGATGCAAGCAAAAAATGAATCCAACCGACGAGGCAGACGACGAGACTCGTAAAGATCGTTTGGCAAGAGGCAAACGTTGTTAGCTGCATAACGCGTTTGACCCGTCAGTCAGCTGGGCAAGCTAGACGCACTAATTAAGAGTCCTCCTTCTCCTCTTTCTCTTCATCCTCCTTCTCGTCCTTCAAAGAATTCACTCGCGTCTGCCAAGCATGGAACACCCGTGACGTGACGTCATAGTCGCACTTCGCTCCACTCCATGCATATCGAGGCGAGTCGATTCGGTCCAAACAGGATGCAACGATAACGTAAACGGCGAAAGCCAGACAACGAAAGTAGAAGAGCGGCTCTTCGCTGGCGAGCACTGGTTGACAAAGAACTAACTAGAAACTACGATTATCCGGGACTATCTGTCTACCACTTGAAGAATTCATTTTCGATCATAGGACCTTTCTTTGGATACCCAACAATCGTACGAGAGTTCCGATATAGTTTTTCAAGATTAAAGAAAAAGCGGACGCTTCTTCTTTGCCGATTATGAAACCTAGCACTTCGTTGCACCAGCGTGTAACGATTCGCAACGCGCGAAGCGAGAGATGGTGAATCATTATTTCTCTCTCTCTCTCTCTCTCTCTCTCTCTCTCTCTCGCCCCTCTACTTTTCGTACCGCAAAATTGACGATTTCACTCGCACGTCAAGGAAAGTACAGAAGAACGGCTCGCGTTTCATGAATCGACCAACCGACCGACCGCTGATACAATCTAATTATTTATACACTTGACTATTAACGCAACTCCTTAAGATTCTAATGATTCTTACCAAATTGCCACAAGGTTTAAATCGCGCCGGGTACGGTGCCAAAGAACGAGTGACGCGTCTAACAATCTGACTTTTGGGTATATGGGGGATAACAGAGATTCATTGTAGTATATATTATGGGGAACACTTGCGCATACATTTCGAAATGTATTTAAAAAAGCGTGCGAGCAAACAGCAACGAATCAAAATGAATTCAATCGCGTGGCACTTTAACCAAACGTCAACGAGCTAATTTCAGTTTGTACATCTGCGCGATTTTTCGTACCGCTCCGCTCGTTTGCTTCTTTAAATTATCCCTCATTAATCATCGTTAATGAAAAGTTTTGCGAGCGTCTCGCAAATATTTACATGAAAATTCGCATTAGCGGATTAAAATTGTGCGACGTGATATTTAATAGGTGCTTTTGTGTTCGTCAGTGACCTTGGTTTTTCCAATCTTCTTTTATCATGTCGGCACCCTTTTCCGCAATCATTATGGTCGGTGCGTTAGTGTTTCCAGAGATTATGGTGGGCATGATCGACGCATCGATCACGCGGAGGCCTCTAATTCCGTGTACCCTTAATCGAGAATCAACTACCGCCGTGGGATCCCCGGCCGGCGCCATCTTACACGTTCCGGTTGGATGATAAATCGTCATCGTGTAATGACGCGCGTGACATCTCCAATAGTCGTCGGATGGAAACTGGAATATCGAACAGGCAGGGATCGTATTTGGGTTTGGTCGAGCGTTTATGCTCTTCATAGCATTCGTCTGACTCATTTTATGGACAAATTTTGCGCCTTCCACCTGCGATATAAATACATTTTAAAATTTGCCTTAATAATCGAGATTAAAGTAGAAAAGATATCACTTTTATCAATACGGAAATATTTAGTATAATTCAAAAAATGTAGATATTTTAAAGCATTTCTTCGTATAGAATTTGAGAGTAATAAAGAATGAGTCATATGCTTTTGACTCGTGCTTTTATATGAATATAAATATAAAGTATAAATATAAGTATAAGTATAAGTATAGGTATAGGTATTAAATGACGTAAAATTATATTAACCGCTGAGAATGTGTATAGCTATCGGACGAAAAGATTCTTACCAATATGTCGAGATCGCGAGGATCATCGAAGTAATTTGGTACAATGATAGGGTGATCCTTGGGATCCTTTGATTTCAATTTGACGTAACCTCTGCTATTTGGTCTCAAGAGAAGCGGCATGGTGGAATAGGTATCCCGGTAAAGGATTTTTTCAAAAACGTTAGCATAAAAATCATCCGTGAGACCGCACGCCCTTTTCCCGAACATGCCACCATCCAAATTGTCAGAGGACGACGATAAAAAAAGCTGAATATCTGGATAATCCTCGGAGGCGTTTGCATACCTGAAAATCAATAACATGTTCTATAAATATATAAACGCAATAGAAAGACGAATCTTCGAACGATCGAACGAAGTTGCTTACTTGGTATTAACAAAAGCCATTGCTTCGCATACTGGCACCGTGTAGAGAGGACCACTTTTCTCTCTTGCAAATTGTCTTATTGATTTTGATGAAATAAGTTTTGGCAAAACATAGGTGAACCCTTTGGATTCTGACTCTTTCGATGGTGGATCGACCAAGTAGGCGATACCTCCTATTGCCACGTGATCTTGAAGATTTGCACCGACCCCAGGCGTGTCCTGGATCACCGATATATTCAATCGATGAAGATGATCGATCGGTCCGATGCCCGACAACATCAGTAATTGCGGCGATTGTACGGCACCCGCTGATAAAATAACCTCGAGATTTGCGCGAACGGTGTACTCTTTTCCTCCATTTCGAAATTTCACGCCGTAAGCCGTCCTTGAGTCCTCTCTTACGAGTATTTTCTCGACCACAGAATTCTTACATATGTGCAGGTTCTTTCTTTTCGATGCCTTTCGAAGGAAAGCTTTGGCAGTGCTACAACGTAGACCATCCCTGACAGTTGCATGAGAATACGTGAATCCCGTTTGTTTCGGCCCATTTATATCCACCACTTCGTATCCCATATCTTTGCCAGCTTGTAAAAAATAATCCGTCACAGGGGTACGAAACTTAAATTTTTCAACAGTCAATTCTCCGCCATAGCCATGATAAAACGGGTCTAGTCCTTCGATTTTCATATCCTCAGACTTTCGAAAATAGGGCAATACACTTTCATAGTCCCAGCCAGGATTCCCTTGATTTTTCCAATCGTCGTAATCTCTTTTGTTGCCACGCACATAGAGCATAGCGTTTATCACGCTACTACCACCCAGTACCTAGGAAGAAAGGAACATAGCGAATGAGTTTAGGTCAGCTTCGAGTATAAATTGAGACCTCACCTTTCCTCGTGGCCAATTGCATTGTTCGTTGTTCATCGCCAGGCAATAATTCGCGGAAGGTTCTGTTTTAAATTGCCAATCTATCGTGCTAAGTTGAAGAGTCGGGAAGATGACTGGTACATCCGATAAAACCGGTTCGACACCACCGGCTTCCAACAGGAGTACCGTCCAATTTTCAATTTCCGAGAGGCGATTTGCGATAACGGAACCCGCAGATCCACCGCCGATTACCACAAAATCATAATTGTTCGATAATTTTCTCGGTAGCAATGTACCGACTTGATTCTCACGATCGACGATATCTCGACGAAACAACGAGACGAGGACCCTCAGCAAAACTAGGAAACTCATTTCCGGTCCATAAGAAAGCGCGATCCGCAGCGCGGAGAATTTTCCGACGGAGCTCATCGTCGCATACGATCAATGTAATGTTTCCCGATACCTGGGAGAAACTGGAATATTGACGCACGCACGTAAACTGACAACGTTTTGCCTGATAATCCTTTTATTTGCCGCGTCGGCAATTTTATAGCTTACAACTTAATTCTGCAACGACGTTGTTAAAGTCGAATCCTACTTACAATTAGGTATATTTATTTCGTACATTACTTCCTCTTTACATATACATATATATATATATATATATATATATATATATTTTTACAGTCATTCATTTTACTAGATGCCGAGGGGCCGCGTATGCGCACGATGTCATGGTGATGCTCTTGCGAGAAATAATATTAAGATAGGGTGTCCCAGATTATTTTTTGCGTGAAAATAAAGCAACCAAATTTGTGATATAAACTTTTCCAATAAACGTTTTCTTACAAAGTTTGTTCTATGTATTATAGGTACATTGTACATATGTATGTGCCTGAGTGAATAAACATTGTATGCATAAAATAGGTAGTAATGAATTTTTCATCGTATTATACTATCTGCGTTGTCATATGGTGTTTATTACCTGTTAATGACTCCATATAATTACTAGGCAATATCTTTATTAACAGTTAATCTTTGAATATCGAATAAGCTGGTATACCGTTTTAATACTACCTACTTACATATGTACTTTCTACGCGTGAACTATTTTTTATTTATTTTTGTTATTTTTGCTTATATAACTTTGTGATAAAACGCTTAATGCAGAACTGACTATATGAAATTGATTTTTTACTTTTTATCTAAAGAATAAAACTGCACAGTTTGTCGGCAAAATCCCGGGACACCTTGTATATGTACACATAAATTACAATAATTAATGTATAATATTATAATTATGTAACGATATGATGTTCATGTTTTGTAATCGACGGAAAAGTGTTTCGCAATTTTTTAATACCGTATACCGCACAACGTCAGACATACAAAACAGTCGTTATTGCTAATCAATATAAAACATTAATGTAACATAAGCACGACAAGTCTTATTAGGTAGTTATCGTCAGTCTAGAAACTTTTCCTGAAAATTGTTTCTTTTCTTGTTTCACTTTCCGCAATATCTTGTTTCTTTTTCCTTTTCTTCTCCTCCGTGCATTGCATTTCCACACGAGCACGTGCTTCAGCCTCGATTTTTTTTCTTTAACCAGTGCTCCTTGATCATGTCGGAACCCTTCTCACCGATCATTATAACCGGCGCATTGGTATTACCGCTGACAATGTTGGGCATGATGGAAGCGTCGATAACGCGAAGACCACTCACCCCATAAACTCGAAGCTGTGGATCGACCACAGCTTCGGGATCCCAGTAGGGACCCATTTTGCAGGTACCAACCGGATGATATACGGTGTGGGTGTAATGCCTAATCATACACTCCCAGTACGGGTCGGTATACATTGGTATGTGTTTGCAACCAGGGAAAGGTTTCGAATACAATTCGCTACCAAATCTGCCGAAAGCTCGAGTCTTGCTGAGCGCAATACCAATCTTGACACCTTCGACGAGAGTAGCTACGTCCTCGGGTTCGTTGAAATAATTAGCATAGATCATGGGACGATCGAAAGGATTCTTGCTGCGTAGCTTGATCACGCCTTTGCTCTTAGGTCTTAAGAGCATGGGGAGTACGCTCCAAACGTCTCTCTCGTTGATCGGGCCAAAGACCGCATCGTAGAACAGCTTAGTAACGCCGTCGATCTTTCGTATCTGCCTACCACCGTCGGAATTTATCGAGCCCGATACGAAGTGCAACTCTATATCCGGGAAATCTTCCGTGGCATTGACGTACTTGGTATTGACGAAAGCTAAACCCTCAACACCACCGAGAACGGTCAGAGGACCGTCACCCAGAAGTGCATATTGCATTACGGCTTGCACGTTATGCAATCTCTTCTCGACCATCGAGACCTCCTTGTTCACCATGAAGGCGAGACCACCGAGGCCAACGTGATCTTGAAGATTGTGACCTACCTTTAGATCTTGTATCACCGGAATACCGTGTTGGACGAGATGTTCTTTCGGTCCGAGACCCGACAACATCAGCAGTTGTGCCGAATTGATGGATCCACCGGACACGATCACCTCTTTCTTCGCGCGTATGCGGAAGACCCTCTCGTCCCTCACGAATTCCACGCCGTACGTTTTCTTCGAGATGGGATCGATCAGCACCCTGGTTACGTGCGAGTTTAACGCGACGTGCAAGTTCTTGCGGAGTCTTGCCGGGCGCAGGAAAGCCTTCGCCGAGGAACACCTACTGCCACGTCTTATCGTGCCTTGGGCGATCATAAAGCCAGTCTGATGTTCCCCGTTTATATCGCGATTCTCGTAACCCATTTCCTGACCAGCCTGGACGAAGGCAGCCGCCAATGGTGTGTGCCAAGGTGCTTCTTGGACGGTCAAGTAACCACCCGTCGAGTGATACGGTGTCCGAGTCAAGTAAGGATTCTGATTGTCTTCGGATTTCTTAAAGTAATATAGAACCTCCCTCGAACCCCAACCAGGATTACCCTGCTGCTCCCAAATGTCATAGTCCTTTTTATTGCCACGAAGATAGAGCATATAGTTGAGAACGCTGCTACCACCGATCACTTTACCGCGTGGCCAGTTGCAACGTCCATTTTCCATCGCTGAAAGGATCACAGTAGTATCAACCATTCACAGTATTATTTCGCGTCAAGCATTCGAGAAGAAGTAGCTTTACGAAAAGTATTTATTTACGACTTCCGCAACACACGTAGCGCGCGAGCGAGCGAGCTACGTGTGGTGGGTACACAGGGGTACATACATACGTAGTAGTAAGTGAAAATCTGCTGAAAAGACCTGGTTCGCGGCACTCTACCTACCAAGACAATAGCTCCCCTCAGCTTCCGTCTTATGCTGCCAATCGAGTTGAGTGAGTTGGAGATAGCCAGCGAGAAGAGGTACGTCGGATATATCCGTCTCCTGTCCTCCAGCTTCTAGGAGAAGCACGTTCCAGTTTTCAATTTCGCTTAGACGACTCGCCACAACCGCACCTGAAGCGGATGTACAAAATTGTCAGCGATCTTCGTCGCTCCAAGCTTCTTCGCCATTGGGGTGGATGAGAATAATTAAGAGAAGATTGGAAAAACGTAAGATAGCAATTTGGCGGCGATACCTGCTGATCCACCACCGACTACGACGAAGTCGTAAGACGGTAATAGCTCTTCAGACGGGACGTCGATCGGCGGTGCTTCGTTGTCCAGAACTTCGTAGTGAAAATAAACGAGTGCCGCGGTTAAGACGGAAAAGAACCACGACAGACCGGTGCTCGTCGTCGACAAGCTTCCCGCCAATGCACTTTCGATACCCATCGCATTCGCTTTCGATCGAATTTTTACAATTCGTCTGAAACGTACGTTCAATTTTTTAAGAAACAACGCACACCTCTCTCGGATGGGACAGATCGAATAAAGCGTATAATTCACGGTGCAACGGCATTTCTTGTCAAGCACTTTCGAACTTTGGACTCTCGTAGGACGCACGCGTTGTTACACCGTAGAATGGAAACCGATGTTGACTGACTGACTGACTGCCTGAGTAGAATCGAGGATTGAATAGACTCGAGACACCATGATACACGTCGTCGTGAATGACAATGAAGCATGAAACTTTCGACTGTTAAGTAATTCACCGTTAATGCAAAATAGCAAGGGCTCCAAACGTCACGTAGCGACGCGCGACGATCGCGTTTTCGATTAATCTAAAGAAGGTCGCGCGTTAAGCCAAAGAAATTCAACTCTCGCGACAAGTGACTGTGTGATTATGGAAGAAGAAAGAGGCCGATCGAACGAATCGTTTTCTTTCGAACGTGTACATATGTTATACTATGTAGATATCGACATATGTACATATGTATGTATGTATGTATGTATTATATATACGATCACACCTTATACCATCATCACGGAAGTCATATTGTACCGTATTAGATCACGATTCTTTGTTTTCCCTATAACACTTCAATACGATGTCGTCGTTGCAAGGCTTCCCCGTTCGATCGCTTTCTAGGTTTCTGTGCCGCTACTTGTACCATTCCAATTCCAAGATCGCTCGAGATTTTGTACATACATACATATCTAGGTACATACATATATGCATATCGATATCGCGCTCGTTCGTCTACATTATTTTTTCTTTTTTCTTTTTTTCTTTTTTTCTTTTTTTCTTTTTTTCTTACATTCTTTATTTTTTCGAGTAACGAACGATACCTTACCTCTCTGACGTCGATTCAAAATTCGATTCGACACGCTATGATGTCGCTACGATGTCACGCAACTCTCTTCCATAGTCTATAGAAGAAAATTTTCACTGAAAATCACACTTCGCGGTTGCCGATCGCCGTCATGATGGACTCAGAAAAATAAATCACCAAAATGAGCGCACATCGTAAAATCGTATTCAGCGTCTAATCTAATGAACGTACAAACGAAAAATGTCTATTATCTCCTTTCGCGACGCGCGAAGACCCGTACCGGACAGGATATAAACTTTGCAAGGAAGAGGAGGAGGAAGGGCAAGCTCGTAAGAACGACCATGACCTTACTACGGACACGACTGACGGCATGCTGGATCCATTGAGATCGTATTCTGGAGGCACGCGGCGGTGGCGGTGGCGGCGGCGGCGGCGGCGGCTGCCTTCCTAGCGAACGGGTTTCTTCGAAGCTACGTGCTCTGCTGCCTCTCGCATAACGGTCATCGACTTCCCTCTCTGCCTTTCTCCGTCACATTTTTTTCCTTTCCCCTCGCCTCCTTGAACTCGAACATCGAACGCGATTCTACCTTTTCTTATCCTCGAGATCCCTTAAAACCTGCTCTTAAACCCCATAGAGCGATTGGTAAATAGTCTAGTTATCCAACATCATCGCGCGTTATCCTCTCGTCATCGAAATTCTCTTGCAAACAATTTTCTCAAGAAACACCTATCAAAAAAAAGCGTAACAGTGAATTACGAAAGAAACATCATTCCCAGTCCGATAGCGTAATCGACTTTTTCCTGAGAGTAGTTATACGATATATCGTATGTATGTACCTCGAGCAAGCAAATACATGCAAGCCACGATACTCGAAAGTGCTTAGGGTTCCAAAGTGGTTGATCCATTTGGTCGTAAGATCGAGGAAGGTTTCAAAACCCTTGTTGTTCGATCGAGTGCGTTACGTGAGATATCTCACGCGCGAACAAGGGACGATCGCGAGCGAGCGGGTTCGAGGTGTATCGTCGTTCATCGTGACGTCACGATCACGAGGCGGTCTCTCCATCGGTGAAGAACGGTGCGCGCGCGCGCTCGCGGCCTCTCGACGAAACGTTCCGACCTACTTACATACGTTCGTCCGTCGAAAATACGAGGGCGGGGAGGGGCGGGGAGGCGAGCGCGCTGCTTTTCGTTGACTTTCATAATGATGGTTTTTTCATTTACTTCCACTGGAAATGAATAATTATACATATCGATATGTACATACATTGTTACACACCTATATCGTTATATTCTATCGAACGATTACCTGCTAAAAACGGAATTATTCCTGCGATCAAACGCTTCCTTGTCCTTCCTGCTTTTAAAAAGAGCCAACATTCGTAAAAGATTATGTTGTTTTTAGGAGGATGCTGCGGATCGATGAAGAAGAGAACCATCGTCGGTGGGTACGTCTTCACTTGGTGGTTCGTCACGGACGTACAGCGATTGTCGCTCGAGGTGATGACGTTGAATCCAGTCTGCGAGAATGTCGAAACAGCCCAGGGTGTACCGTTGACGGTGACCGGGGTTGCCCAGTGCAAGATTATGAAGGCCGACGAGCTTTTGCACACTGCCAGCGAACAGTTCCTTGGGAAGAGCGTCCATGAGATAAAAATGACCATATTGTCCACTCTCGAGGGCCATCTTCGTGCGATTTTAGGTGGGCTACTTTCCTCGAGTTTTCACGATTTTCCTTTTTCTTCACGATAGATTCTCGATCGATCTTCCGGACTCGAATTGAACGCCGCGCGTCACGGCTCGCTAGAAATAAATTCGTTGCCACGCGCTGGCGCTGCCGCGAAAATAGGTCGTATTTATCCTCGAAGCGAAAGGGCAAGGGGGTCGCGGAGTTATTGACCGACGATAGAAAGGGTGGCTGCTGAAGTGGTTGTTACCGCTGACGGGGTTGAATTCTACATAGTATGGATCTCGTGACGTATCTCCCGGCTTTCGGTTCTTCTCCGTTGTCTGTTTGATTTTATTTTACTTTCTTCTTTTCTTTTGCGGGCGCGTTTTTTTTTATCATAAGGTTAACATTTTCTAAAATTTTCCCTCTGCAGGCACGCTCTCGGTTGAAGAGGTGTACAAAGACCGGGATCAATTTGCGGCACTCGTACGAGAAGTCGCGGCACCCGACGTTGGTCGTATGGGCATCGAGATCCTGTCGTTCACGATAAAGGACGTATACGATGACGTTCAATACTTGGCGTCGCTCGGAAAAGCTCAAACTGCGGCGGTTAAACGCGACGCCGATGTTGGCGTCGCCGAGGCCAACCGTGACGCTGGCATACGCGTATGTTCAGTACAGACTTTTATCACGGATTCGAGCTACCTCGGATTCGATAGTCTATTCGTTTAACGAAGAAACTTACTTTACCAAGTATTATAGTAGCTCGCTTCTATGCATTATGGCGGCGCAGTAGCGAGTAAGTAGACCCGCTTGAGCAAGAGAGATCGTAAAATTGGTTTCTTTGCAGGAAGCCGAGTGCGAGAAAGCGGCGATGGACATAAAGTACAATACCGATACGAAGATCGAAGATAACGCGAGACTCTTCCAATTGCAAAAGGCCAACTTCGACCAGGAGGTCAACACGGCTGTAAGCGAAATCCTCTCTCGATCGATCGTCTTTTCCTTTTCTTTTCTTTTTTTTCTTTTTTTTTATAAAAGAGTATAGCGCGCTGTTTTCCTTCCTGTCATTAATGAACTATTTTTCTCTTCTTTGGAAATGCAAAAAAAACACCAAACCGGTGTGTAGAAAGCTGAAGCCCAACTCGCGTATGAGTTACAAGCCGCGAAGATAAGACAGCGAATACGAAACGAGGAGATACAAATAGAAGTCGTTGAGAGGCGTAAACAGATCGAAGTGGAAGAGCAGGAGGTACGTCGAAAGGAACACGAGCTTCAGAGCACGGTACGATTACCGGCCGAGGCGGAACACTACAAAATCGGCAGAGTGGCTGAAGGAAAGAGGTACGATTCTGTCGTCCGATAAAAAATACATACGTATGACTCCATGTTCGATGATGTCGCGAACGCGACGGAGTGATTAATTTCTTATCGTTTTAGGGTGCAGACGGTGAACGCGGCGAAAGCGGAGGCCGAGAGGATTCGATTGATCGGTGAAGCCGAGGCTCAAGCTTTAGAAGCCGTTGGAGTAATGGAGGCTGAGCGTATGCGAATGAAGGCCGCGGTCTATAAGAAATATGGCGAAGCGGCGATACTCAATATCGCTTTGAACGCCCTGCCGAAGGTAAAGAAAGAAATCTTTATGTCTCTCTCTCTCTCTCTCTCTCTCTCTCTCTCTCTCTCTCTCTACGTACGTGTATACATGCATACAACAGATTTCACGGTAAACATAGCCTACTTCTCCATTATTCTTTTTTCTCTCTTTGATCCATAGATCGCAGCCGAAGTCGCGGCACCATTGGCAAGAACGGAAGAGATAGTTCTGCTAGGTGGAAACGACTCGACGAGCGGAGAAATTACGCGCCTGGTGGGTCAAGTACCTCCCGCGGTCCAAGCGTTGACCGGCGTCGATCTTTCGAAGGTAAAACGCGTTTACATTTTCGCGTCGCGATTCGCGAGTGATCGTGTATACGCCCTCTACCTCATATCCTTCTATTCTTTTAGGTTTTAGGAAAAATACCAGGTGCGAAGTAAAACTTCACACCCTGATCGAGATCGCGGTGGCCGTAAGTGATCGATCGATCGCCACAATTTTTTCACCTTGGAGCAAAATCTATACTGCCAAAGACGTTTCTGCTAACTCCATTATTTACCGTCGGTACATCACTTTTTCCCGTTTCCCGAATCACTCTACCTCACGTTCAACTAGAACGAAATTGAATAGAGAGAGAGAGAGAGAGAGAGAGAGAGAGAGAGAGAGAGAGAGAGAAAGAAAGAAAGAGAGGTAACTCTCAGTCTACCTTCTGTAAGCATGCGTTGGTTAAAGATCGATCGTAGTCTCAACAAATGTCTCTGACTTTTACAAACAGAAAATATGTAACGCACAGTTCTTTCGTTTCTTTTTTCATCTTGTTTTCTATTGGTTCAACACACTAAGCTCTTTATTTTTCTTCCTACATGTGCAATACTCATTATACGTACGACTTATTGAATCGCATCTACTTTTGCGTTGAAAAAACAGATGCGCACTTATGTACGTATCGCACTAGTTTAGATAATTACGTCGATCGAGATTTAAGCCACGTAAAGGCGTACAGTGAAATGATGAAATTAAAATTAATTAAAATTAAAAGTAAAAGTAAAAGTAAAAGTAAAAAGAAAAAAGAGTGCCGTTCGCCGACAAGGGGATCCAATCTGTCCGCCTTTCGATATATAATAATTAAAATTGACTAGCTATTGATATATTACATAGCGATCGAACTTAATGCCATTAAGTTTACGAGTCTATTGTGATTGAGATTTTCGATCATTGTGTTCAACCTATGGTACGTATGAATAAAATTAACCGAAACGGAAGGGGAAAGAGTAGGAACGCGTATTGAGATAAGATTATGCCGGATACTTTTCTTAGAAATTTGTACATACTTTAAGTAATTGTGCGTACGGAGTGGTTCATTTAAAGCGAACGCATGCGAGAAGAAGAAGAAGAGCAGGAGATGGGAAGATTACGACTTCGACTTCTTAATTAAAATTTTATTTGAGTTGTCGAAGTTTACTGACAGTACAAGTACGTGCAACCATCAATGGGACTTTAAATAAAACACTTCGTATGATAGATGTAAACCGAGATCTCTGTCTCCGAAGGAGGAGGAGATCCTTACTCTCATTCGTCGCGTTACAAGATCAATGCATACTTGCTATTTTCTACGCATCGGAACTAAAATGGCTTTAAGCAAATACCGTATTCCAAGCAGAAGAGTGCCAATCCTTTGCATCCTCACGATCGTGACGGAAGGATAGAAAAAATAATAAAAAAATGAGAAAGAAAGAAAGAGAAACACACTGGCCGAGTCTAGGATCTTATATTTTTGCATGAAAGATGGTAGATCTCTAGATCTCTTTGTTCGGACAGTGTGACTTTAATCTTTAATAAAAATCCAAACATCCGTGCTCGTGATGGGTATTTACGCAAGCCCAGAAAGGGAAGGTAGGTGTCGCAAGATTGTCAGCCACGAACAAGTCTTCCCGGAGAAAAAGAAGAAAAATATAATAATAATAATAATAATAATAATAATAATAATAATAATAATAATAATAATAATTTTAATATTTATAATAACAACAACAACAACAACAACAACAACAATAATAATAATAATATTAATAATGACGACGGCGGCGGTGGCAACTACAACAATGATAATAGTAACAACAACAGCAACAATAATAATAATAATAATAACAAAAAATAGCGCATCTACTACGGCAGTACAAAAAACGTGTCGGTGTTGTTACCGATGGCATTCGATGATATAATTAAGCCATAAGATTAAATGTTACCATAGGCGATGGAACTATACGGGAGTTCGTTGAAAATCGAATTATACGCTCGTTGAGAACATCGTAGCTTGTATAAAAAAAATCGAAGAAAAAAGCGAAAAAAAGAAGAAAATGATATTTTTTAGTGAGCAGTTGGCGCAATCGTTCCGATGCATAGTGAAATACGAGGCAAAATTCTCTTTAGACCGATTATATATAATGTACACACACACACACACACACACACAGAGTAAAGGACCTTTGAGTCGGGAATAATAATTTCTCGTGCGCAAACACACGCATGCGCACACGAGCACATGTACGCAAAAATACATAAAACATAAGCATACACTCGTAGAGTGTCTTTAAACAACATAATTTTTAATTAAGGATTAGTATACTCGATTGACGATGAAACTCTGATTGAGTCTGTCAAGAGGGGGATACAAAAGCGTAGGTAGTTTAAAATGATTCGATGATAGCTTTTCCTCGTTGATCGGTACCACGAAGACTTTCAAACAAGATCGCTTTTACAAGTGAACACCATTGTGACAATTTTAGCAATCTCTTTATTTCTCTCACGTTAAGGGGCTTTTTTAATACATACGTGATCAAGACTAGCGTCCATGCATGTAGATCTTACGTTAGATTTATTTTATTCTTCTTTACTTACTACTTTTTTGTTGTACATACGATTTTATCGAAATGCAATACTTACGGTAATACGGCAAACACGGTATACGCATTATTATATTATAAATTAACAGACACCTTAGGCTAGGAGCCCACTAGATAACTTGAAAGCAGTTCTTCGGTTGTCGTACCGATGCCGAGTACCGATGTCGGTGGCAAAAAAATACATGTTTCTGCAATTTAAATTGCCTAGTGAGCTCCTAGCCTTAGAGCCCAACTAACAAAGCCGATTGCATTTATGCGATTTCCAATTGCATTTCTAATAGCAACACAGCATTAAGTCGTTTAAGTTTATTTCGTCGTTTTTTATCAATTTACCTCTCATTGTTAGTAAAAAGATCTTATCTTCAATCCGTCTAATCTGATATTAGTTATAAACGATTAGGATCGTTTTAACGACGCCAGCATTTTTGCTATCTTCATTATCATTCTTAGATTATTATTATTAATCAATAACATTATTATACATTCCGCTTGATTTACTTTCATAGACTCTATATTCCCGCATGGTTATTTAGCGGCACGCAATATACGTATGTAGGTTATCATCGTAATTCCTTGTAAGCGAAGATATAATATTTACAATATTTATTTAAATGTATGAGTTCGAATTCTCGCTGTATATCGAAGTAGAAAACCCGCGTAAACATTATATAAGCTTTTTTCGTTTTTGTCGCTTCTCTTTACGTTTGTTCGATTCACGATATATAATATCGTATTAGAACACACACTCTCTCTCCTCGTCGACGATCGATTAAGCGAATGATATTATTTTGACGCACAATCTTCTCTCCGAGCTCTTTTTCCCTTTTCCCCGATATTTCGAATAGCGAATATATAATTGTAATAGATGCCACCCTCGATAATCTTAATAAACATATAGGTATAATCACACACACGCGCGCGCGCGCGCGCGCGCGATGTTTCTCTCCTAACTTGAGCATTGGAAATATTTCAGTTGTATTCGATGATTTGGAAACATCTCAAAGGTATAAGTTATTTGATACGACATAAAATTCTTTTGCAAAGTCATTAATGGATAAACATACTTCTTTTACCGTGATGTTGTAGCTTATCAAAAGACAAATTCAACCATATCAACAATTGTTGATATCAAAGGAGGGAAACTCACATTTGGAGAAGAAAGTAACAAATTTGAGTGTCTCAATACAAATCACTTGTTTTAAAAGATATTTAAAATGATTTCTATTAACTTCCATACATTTTTGGATCTTACTTAGAAGAATTCTATCTGCATGTCTTGCTATTACTTCAGAAATGATTGAAAGGATAAAGGAATCATTTATTATACTCAAGCTCAAGTTAGGAGAAGCATCCTGTACATTTCCTTGCCTTCTTCGACACGTATACGTATGTACACATGCGCGTATTAAATCTCGAAAGATTAAGAATCTTCATTACGTTGAGCAAACGTTAAGATTACTTTCGAAAATTCATCTTCTCCACAATTATCTAAAATCTCCAATCTTTGCAATAGATTGCCTTGAAATATTTTATTCTTTATAATATTTTGTTCTAACAACACGTAATTCATTTTAAATATCGTGTGTGTGGGTAAGTGTAAACACACGCATACATACTGAATACACAACCGCGCGCATGCACGCGCATATATGTATAATACTCAGGAGAAGGGCGAATAAAAGGGAAAGTAATAAAAAGCGTATACATACGTAGTACCGAAGGTCCTTGATCGTGAGATATTATTATAAGTAAAAAGCATGATTGTAATTACTCGGAATGTGCACTTTGGTATATGTGTTGGAATTGTTCGTTGTTACATAAGCGAGCGTATGCATCGATGTTTATGTTGTATGCAAGTAATCGAGTCTCAAAAAAGAATCAAATTTCTACGTGCACACACACATATATATATA
>JAIFRP010000062.1:194427-205675 GCA_032403825.1 Odynerus spinipes | reverse complement strand
TCGCTCCTCCCCACTCCTCCCTACTCGCCAGAAGACTCTTTAACAAAAAGTTTTTCAAAATTCTATACCAATCCTAAGTCTCTCGAAACCTGACTCGTTGAAACTCTTAACTATTAAATGTGGCAGCATAGCACCGAAATTTGGATTTCAATTTCTAACGCTACTGGCGTTGCAGTTATATTCGGTGCTGCAGCGGTAACAGCGAGCGTGACATCGAAATGGAGCAGAAAGAAAAGCATGGACATGAGAGGTCTGTCTATCCATATACATATGTAGTCAGTGGTTATACGGAGACGTGTTATGAGTCAGAATTCTATTTACCGATAATCGGGATGGTCTACGTTATCGACGGGATTGGATAGAGTGGGATAATTTGTCGATTCATCGGTAACCGGTCGACATACGATAACTACATATGTACACGTCGAACAAATTTATCGACAATCGATATTTATTATTTGGTATACACGCCCGTCAAACAAGAAACCAAATATCAGATCGACTTCTCTAAACTACCGAGAGTCCGTGAGTAAGGATTTCCGGAATATACCAAAAAAATGTACCATATCTGCCATCATTTCCGAGAATTTCCGTATCGTATCCAAATTTCTCAGCGAATCGAGCGTAGGACAAAACTATACCGCGATGCGCCATTTAACTTTTTTTTATCTTGCCCGCTTCTTTATTTTCTTTTCTCTTCTTTTCCGTGTACAAAACGACCTAGATTTTGGTGTGTCTGAAAGTCGTCGTTAGAGCGAAAAATCGTCGTAGGGCCGGTTGCAACGTTCTGCCACGCTCGAGATGTAATTATTTGGCAAATGAATATGTCTATCTTCAGAAAGAGAGAGAGAGAGAGAGAGAGAGAGAGAGAGAGAGAGAGAGAGAGAGAGAGAGAGAAAGTGTGAAGGAGACGCGATGTCCTACCTCTTCTCGAAAGAGCAATTTGAATGAGATACCAAGTGTATCGTGTTCGAGGAAGCAGTAGGACTAAGGTTGATGATGTTCCTGGGCATTAAGGATGAGGGATTAAAGTATGTACGTAGAAACACTTGTTAGCGCTTACCGTTCATTGTCTCGTTCGTCCCCTTCTCTCTCTCTCTCTCTCTCTCTCTCTCTTGTGTGCATTATGATCATGGTGCTCTTCTCGATTTGCATTCTCGTGTCCGTGTCTCGTCTGCACACCGGCGGGGTTATGCGGAACAAATGCGGAACAAATAACGCCACTTTAGTTTACGCTTATCTAACAAGGTAACATGCTTTCATTCTAAATTTACGCATCGTACCTGCTATTTTTTTCTGTGTACCTTTATCTTTCCGATCATATTCTTTTTTTGAACAATTCATCAGTCTGCAAGGAAGTCCGTTTGAGCCATAAAAAATTCTTTCACCCAGAAACAAAAAAAGAAAGAAGACATCGAAAAGAAGGAAATCAGTACGGTTATTTTGATCTCCTACATACGTTCCTTCGTTTGTTTTTCGTTCGTTCGTTGTTATCTCGAAACGTTACATATTATCGTCGTACATTAGCCGTGTGTGTGTGTGTGTGTGTGTGTGTGTGTGTGTGTGCGCGCGCGCGAGAGAGAGAGAGAGAGAGAGAGAGCGTTACGTGCCGAGTGCACAGAGAGACAGGTGCAAACGTGGCAAACAGTTCCGGCGTTTTATGCGGTCTCTTCCGGTATGCCGGCCTGAAAAGCAACAGAAAATTGCATACCTCGTTTCACGATGGTGGACAGACGTGGCGAACTATTCGCGATGGTATAGCCACGGTCTTCTCTCGGCCCCACTCCCGACTCTCCTGACCCCCACGCTCGCAACGAAACGGTTGCCCGGAGTTACGTTTCATTCGCCATTCTAGGGTAGCACGCAGTTTGCAGATTCTGCATTCGTTTCCGGTCCTACACAGTGGCACACTTCTTCATTCTTACGGGCTCGTGTCGGCTACCGGGAGCGAGAGAGGGAGAGACTGGGAGAGCTCAAACCAGACAACAGAGCGAAACGTCCGAAGCGTGCAACGAGTTTTTCCCACCTTTTTCCCTTTCGGGATACTTTTCTCTCTCGCTTTTCTTACTCTTTTTTGATTTTCATCGTTATTAGGGAACGTTGTCTCAGGAGGATAATCAGAGGGACAAATTTCGAATTGATTCACTTGCAAGTCTAACATCAATCTTCGTGGCTCTTGATCAAACGTCGTCGCGTTATCATCTTTTCGACACGATCACGTCGAGGAGGTCGTTTAGTAGGCTAAGGAAATTTTCGCGATACCTACTACATATCTAACAATAAGTACTCCGTCAGAGTGGTAATATCTCGAACGTACGCTTACTTCCTCTTCGATGGCTGAGATTACGAGTCGTCGGATAAATCTCGATTGTGAGAACGAAGGGAAAAGTAGAACGTTAGAAAGAACGTTAGGAATTGCGAGCGGAGCGCCACTTGGCTATTTTTTCACGTTGACGAATCGTCGAAGGTATTGGATTACAGTGTAAGAAGAGACGTGCGCGAGCGGAACAGCTGTTTTCCTACGGAATTTAAAGGAAGTCGGTCGTTGTCTCGGGGGAAAATTAAATGTCGATTGGAAATTCGTCGATGTGCATCGACCATCGAACGAGAAGGCGAGAAAGACAGGAAGTGAGAGAGACAGAAGAGATAGATAGATAGATAGATAGATAGAGAGAGAGAGAGAGAGAGAGAGAGAGAGAGAGAGAGAAAGAGAGAAAGAAAGAGAGAGGTGCACATGGATAGAGGGGGTAGCAGATTGAATGGCTCAGCTTGCTCTCGTTCAGCATCTTGAACTACAGGTGTCTGGAAGCGGCAGGTCCATTCTGTCATTGCGATCAAGTATTCCAACAGCGTTGGACTCTTCTCTCGCCCCTTTCCATACCTTCAGCTAACGACTATAGTCGTCTAAATAACCTCTACCTTCCTTTTTCTGAACTTATCGCTATGCACTTAATTAATCAGGCGTATTCCTTCCTTTACCTCTTTTTATATACGCGTATATGTATACGGTGTAGCGAGAACCAGCAACGAGACAGAGAGAGAGAGAGAGAGAGAGAGAGAGAGAGAGAGAGAGAGAGAGAGAGAGAGAGACAGAGAGAGATCGCATACGACACCGCCAGATTTGGGTTCTCGCGTGAATCCGCTCGGAAGCCTGCTCTTGCGTTAACACCCCGCACAAGTAACATGTTTTTTGCCTCTCGGTGTCTCCCCTCGGATGGCAATAAATTATTTTTCACGACGATGCGAGGACTCTCGCGAGACTCTAGCACTCGCGTGCCGTCGTCCTTTCTTTCCTTCTTTTTGTTTAATCAACTTTGGAAAAGGAGAAGGTTACTCGAGTCGACAGTGGGCGATGTTGCTTTGTTTTTTTATGTTTGTTTCTTTTCTTCGATCATTCTCCTCGATTGATTCGTTACATGTCTTCTTCATAAATATTAAACGACAAAGGATGGAAAATAAAACGGAAGTGCGTGTGGTGACAAGATCGTTTAAAACTCGCATCATCCGTTCTGCGGTCTAATTTTGGGATCTAAGCGAGCGTGTCTCGGAACGGTGTATTAATATTCCCAAGCGTATGCATGCATCCGCGTGTGCTCGCGTATAAACGTAAGGGTACAAGCTCGATCGTGATTTCGATCCGTTTTTAGCCCTCTACGCATCGCGGCTTATGGTTATTCAGTAGACGAGCCGTTACGGTCGTTACGTTAGAATACGCGATCGTTATACGTTTAAAGAGAGGGAGAGAAAGAAAGATAATATTCTCTCTCGTACCTTCCGTACCAAACTTTTCGTTTATCTTTTATTTTTCGAGGAAGAAACGCACGATTTATGTTTCCCGCAATCGATATCTCTCTATCTAATCCCTCTATATATTATTTATTAATTACTTTTAAACGATCGCGCTACTAATTCGAGCCTACCGATCAAAAATTTCGCAGAGGTCCTTGTTCAGCGTGCAAGCTCTTTTTTGTTAAATTATTTCTTCAACTGTTACAAGAAAATATCGATCGAATCCATTTTTTAACATTTTTCGGAGCAAATCAATCGAGTTCGAATCAAATTTATTTAATTACGAATTTATAAAATTTATTATATTTTCTTTTCGTAGAAAAGAAAAAAAGGAAAGATTAGGAAAGGGAAGGAAGAATATCGTTGGAACATATTTTTATGTAGGTATCTATCGTCGGAAAGATTCTATCCGTTTAATGAAAACTTGTACGCGGTAGAATGTAGAACGTTGTGCTTCGGGAGCCGGTTAAGTATCGGTACGTCGCGTCGTCGGAAGTCCCTGCTACCGAATTTAACGCGTCCAAATTGCATCCGGTGTCCGGATACGAATATCTCTTTTATACGTATAAATAGTACACGTGAGCGTAAACGACACATGGCTGCTGAGAAACTTCTTTTTCCTCTTCCTCTTCTTCCTCTTCTTCTTCTTCTTCTTCTTCTTCTTCTTCTTCTTCTTCATTCTTCCTTCTTCCTTCTTCATCTTTTTGCGTTATTTAGTTATGAGTACCTTAAAACGGGATAAGAAGGATGTGATTTCACTTTAGATTTCGTTATAGTAGTGCTTATAATATAGAGTGCCTTGAAGTGTCTTCGAAATGTAAATGTTTTATAAATATATTTATGGAGCACATATATGCACAATATATGTTTTTTACTCATACTTATCGCGTACATAAAGTATTTTCTTTTATTCTCTGATTTTTACGATGTCGTGGTGTTTCTATTTTTAGTAAAGTCGATCAACGTTGGACGAATAGACGCTGGCTCGTGGAAGGAAATCGGAGCCGTCGTTATTGAGCGCGCCACGCTATGTCGGTCTCTTCGTTGTCGAATGAATTGCTTCATATTCGCTTTACACGAATTTCAACGTATTTGGTTAACGCGACAACGAAATTCGTAGGTTCCTTTTGGTATCTAACAAACAGTGGACGCTGTCCTCCTCGTCGTCGTTTCGAGAGCGAGGGGGAGTGGAGGGGAGAGAGAGAGAGAGAGAGAGAGAGAGAGAGAGAGAGAGAGAGAGAGATGGCTGCATACAAAGGTTCACCTATGGAAAGAGAGAAAGAGAAAGAAATAGTTCTTCCTTCTCTTGTTCGATTTCTCTATTTGTCAGGAACACCGAGATTCCGAAGCGTCGTTCGCGTAAACGAAAAAATGTCCACTCCTCGTATGAATTATGAAGCTGTCGTGCGCAGCGAAAGAAGATTGGAACCGAAGGCAGATGCTATGTACGTATGTATATTGCAGTGTGTGTGTGTGTGTGTGTGTGCGCGCGCGCGCGCGTATTTACATTACATATGCTCGGAGATAGCGTAAAACATTTTGACCGTTGTCGCATCGTAATGTTTCTATTTTATCGCATTAATTCTCCAGCGTCGTTGAACATACGTGTTTCATAATATCAGCGGTGACCGACAACCCGCTTGTTATCGAGTGTCCAATTCTATCGGGAAAATTTTATGTTGAATTTACGGCGCCGTTTAAGGCCGACACGTGTCTCAACTTTGCCGACATTTATCCCAGCGTCATCGGTAAGCGCATGAGTCCGACGAATCCCTGTTTTTCTCGATATAAGTGAAATCGGCAGGCTGCGTTAGGGCGAGACTCTTTAGCTTCATGTTCCGGGTCCAATACCTATTTGCAGGAAAAAGGTCATTCGAATCAAGGTCCCAACATTGAGAGCCTCTTCTTGTAAAAGGGAGGGATCAATTTCTATCGTAGACTTTTTCCAAGCAAACAAAATAGTCGCGTTATTAATTATATCGACTGCACTCGCTAATAACTAGTAACGAAATGATCGAGAGAGATTAACAGCCGTATGACGTTTCGATTGTAATGACAATAAACCGAATCGATATTGCGACGTTAATTACCGTTACTACCGTATTTGCAGTTTCAATACGTACTAGAGTGCGTGGCTATTGTTGTGTACATAAAGAGTAAGAGAGAGAGAGAGAGAGAGAGAGAGAGGGGGGGGAGGGGGAGGCAAAGCAGCCCGTATTGTCGTTCTCGAAAAAGTTGCTTTTCCATCCTTTACGTTATATTTCCACAAATAGGGCTTCGAAAACTCGATCGAAGAACAATTTTTATCGTTCTCGCGGATATGTCATGATCCTTTTTAATTTATTTCGCGCGCACACGAATCGCCCGGCGCACGGCTAAAAATAAATGTATCATATCGCTTGTCGGCCGACGCGACGGCTACGTGCGGCTTCCTCGATCGATGACGACGAATGACCAATGCAATCCAATTGTCGATGCGCAAATTTTATGGATTTCTGTATACGTACGATTCCAGCCGTGTCCCATTCATCAAAATCTCGCAGACACACGCATCAACATATGTAGGTATATACCTACCTACATCTATGCATGTCTCTACCAAGCTAGGTTTTATTTTCAATAATATACGACACATGGACGAGAACACAAATAATTAAGCATGCGTTCGATAACAGCGCAAATACACGAACAAAAAGCATCATCCGTTTGTGCTCGAAGGAACGATTTGAAATAATATAATCGCTACGATGTAGAATAAGATGGTTCGTATGTTTGCGTTTTCGAGGACGCGACACGAACGACGAGAAACGATCGGCATCATCTTCGGTTCATTGATTCGCGACTTCGCGGTAGCGATCGTCGGTGCGTGACGATCATGCGCTCTGTTTGTTTGCCTTAGCAAGAGGAGAAGAGTGGAGAGGAGAGGAGAGGAGAGGAGAGGAGAGAAGTTCGCAGTTTGCCAGGGGAAAGCTCGGATTCGTGGATTCGCTCGAGTTACCCTGTCGCTGGGAAATCGTTCTCTAGCACAAGACCACGTCGGCGAACTATGGATTTTCCTTCAAATCACTCCCGGGGAAGACAATGATGATCCCAGGAATTGGAACGTAGAGTTGATTATTATCTCGAAAGATTACGTCGAGGCCACGCTTCGATGTCGAGTGACTTGTGAAATATTTCCGTATGTGTTACCAGGGCAATGCCGATTAATCGACGGATAGAGCAGGTATGCGAAAGAAAGATGGATAGATGGATAAAAAGCGAGAGAGGGAGCTCTGTCCGTGATACCAGTTTTAATCAAATCTACAGCAGATTTTTCTGATCGGCTGAAGCCCCGAAAATGTATTCATTGGCGCTGCATTCGAAGCAGCTACGAGCAGCGGCTCATTAAATTTGCATAGGGCCTTCTATCGTTTTGACCCCGACTGATAAATGCATTTTCTTCAAACATCGTAGTTTCGAGTATTTTAAGTTCACTTCGAAACTACTTTCCCGCGCCATCGAGCTACGCGCCTAATGTCGCTGGAAGTTAAGCTAGGAACGATTAGACAGAGTGATTTTCTTTTTCCTACTTTTTGTAGCTATGCTCGTACGCATTAGTCTAGTACCTACCTACACTCTGTGTGCCCGGAGTATACGATTCGCTCTCTCTCTCTCTCTCTCTCTCTCTCTCTCTCTCTCTCTCTATCCCTCTTTATCCCTCTTTATCCCTCTCTCGTTCTTTTCTTTTAGCTCGTATCGGAGCATCGTCGCATTCCAAAGATATTCTTTTTGTCGGCTGGTGTGGCGAAGACACGCGAAGAGATTGAACGAGGTTGATGTCGAGCTGGAGGTTAGACCAAAGGGACACCGTATTCCATGACTTGAAACGATAGTACATACTACTCGCCGTTGGTTAATGTCGCCTGTCCGATGAGAATCGTTATTTTCTACTTACCGGTACATTCCACGTCGTACCTAAGTACCAAGTACCGCTTTGACACCGGCGAGATCTATCACCGAGATCGTTAACGCGGCTCTTGGCTGAACTATTGAACGCTTTGACGAGTATAGTTCTTTTTCCTCTTCCTCAACAGTTCTACGTTACATCTCGTGCTTATTTCTAATATAGACTCGGCAAAACTAGTATCGACGAAAGGCTTTTACTCGATATGCTACGAGGTAAAGAGAGGCGATTAAAACGAGCGAAAGCTAATTTCGAGAAAACTCTTTCATCGATACTAGTTTTAACTAATCGATTATATAATGGACCAATTCTTTTTGACAATGTTAGTATTCGCTAAAAATTTTCCAGTCGATAGTCGTTTTTCAACAGTTACGTAAACGTTCTGCGGCCCTCGGTGGTTAAAGACGAAGCAAATAATGTTACAAACGCGGGAGGCATTTCCACAGGCCCCAACGTATTCGATGAAAACTCGGATGAACGATATCGAAGCGTACCAGTGGTGGTCTCAACTTCCGGAAGGTCGCGGTGGGCGAGTTCGATAGCGAGAGAGAACTCGCCGATGCTACAGCCGATTCGACTTCAGTGAGCCGTTGTTTGGCAAGAACAAACTGCTGCTGTGCGCGCGCGCGCGCGCGAGCGAGCGATGACCAATCAAGGCAAACTTTTTAATTACGCTCGTCCTTGTTTCGTTCCGCACAAACGAGAGACCGCTAAGCTTCGGTGCATACGAACCGTTTTATCGTCTCGATCTGGTTATTTAACCGAACGGATGATGGTAGATCACTCCCGACAGGACAATCGTGTCCAATTGCGAAACGATAAGCGTTATAATTTCTAAGCGGACAAAAGTTGTTTTCGTCGACCGATCGCTTCAATTAGCCCCGGAACAAAATATATTTATTCAAGCATACTTCAAATATCGAATGGCTTTTAGAGTTGCAATGTATACTTGTCCCCGATCAGTCCATACAATCAACCAACCAATCCACACAAATCTTGGCAAATCACGGAGAGTGCCGATGGCTTCGTACTTTTTTCCCTTTTTTCGTTTGACCGGAGGAACGCGGTTAGTGTTCAGAGGAGGAGGAGGGGAAAAGGAGAGGGGGAGAGAGAGAGAGAGAGAGAGAGCGCAGTGGCGATCGAGATGTGGTCGAAAAAGAGGAGATAAGTAGTAAACAGGAGTTTTGGTCAGAAGGAAAAACAGCACGGGGAGCTAGCGGCGCGCTGCTACGGCGCAAGTAAACGAGCGAGCGAGAGAGTGAGAGAGAGAGAGAGAGAGAGAGAGAGAGAGAGAGAGAGAGAGGGTGGGAGGGTGAGAGAGTGGCTGGCGAGCAGGGCGGGTTGAATCGCGAGGCTCCTATCGGGCAGCAGAGCGAGTCGCGCGACCGTTCATTCGGGCTCGCACGGCTCGCATCGTCGCAGCTCGGCAGAATACGTGCCGCCTTTCAAAAGCTCTGCCGAAGCCTAGAGTGAGTGAGCGATAGTGAGAGAGAGTCTCGCCGAAGCGCTCGTCCGTCTCACTGGTGCGACCGTGTCGCGCACTATTATACTTCTTTCCTTCGGTGCAACGTCCAGCAGCCGTCGCACGCAAGATCCTGCGATATGACAGACAACATGCTGGTTACGCTACTTCTCTGACACTTGGAGAAGTGTTCTTCAGTTTAAAAAGTGTACAAGACCGATTTTGTTTCGGAACGATTAAATTTATCGTCAATTTTGTTGATCACGTTTCACGATCGTGATTCGGGGAAAGTTTGATTACATACCTAGTATGTATTTGATGAGCGATCTTTTTCCGCTCGGCCCAAATACAGTGTGTACCTTGATAAATGTTAAATATGTCAAGTCAGTTTGATTTCCCGCTCGGAGGTGGATCCTGCGTTTGGGAGTGATTCACGACCGCTTGCGTGTGCTTGTGCGTGTGCGTGTGCGTGTGCGTGTGCGTGTGCGTGTGCGCGTGCGGGAAGCGGGTGCCCGTTTCCGTGTTCGCGCGCATCGTATCAGTGCACCTCGCGATCTCGCCTCCCTCGTACAGAGTGGTGTTGCTCGTGTACTCATCGTCAGTGATGTAGCTCGTCACTCGTTCGCGCGGTGTCTGCTCGACGAAAGAGGCCGGTTGAATCTCGCGCAGTTGTTTTTGCGCATGAGTTACCCGCAGCGCATTTTTCAGAGTTCGCGAGCTCGAAGTAACGAGAAACTTTCTATCCTAGCTTTCCCGTTTAACGAGCTTCGAAGTCGCGAGAATGCCCGGGACGATTGGTGCGCGTCGTTCAACTTGCTCGTTCCACATTAAGGACGCCGTGATAACGGGACGAGATAACGCGTTCTGTCAAATTCGCTGGTTGATTCGCGGTTTTGTTATTCCAGCAAATACAAGGAAGGCAACGAACTACGGGGATATTTACGTTAACGTTTAATGCGATATACGCACTCCGAGTGTTCGTGCGCGAGTGCGTGGTCCGTGCGTGCGTCGCGTGCGCGCGGGTACGCTGGTGTGCCGGTGAAACTCGTCTCTATGTGCGCCGCGTGATCGGTGTGACGGGACACGTGGCCGATACGACTCTCAAAGGTCGCATTATCGTTAGCGATATTTAGCCCGTTGGATCTAATGGGCCGACGTTTAACAGGCTATAGCGAGCTAACGCGCGTCCATTTAATATACCCGAGCTATGCTATTTGTGTGTGTCCACTGCAGAGTACCACGTCGGCTTACCACAGTGTTCATCCCGTGACTGTTGTTCGCGTTCCGCTTTTCGTTCCTGTTCACTTTGTTCTTTATAGTCTCCGGTAGTACCTATACCCCGCGAAAAGGGATGAAATAGGAAGAAGCATCAACTCGAGCAGGATGTTTGCCTCTTTGGGACCAACCGATTCGTCCAACGATATCGATTCAAGAGGACGCGTGTGCTACGAATATTTTCGACTTAAATTAAAGGTCGACGACGTTGCGCCGGCGACGATGACAGTGTACGCGGTTTGGTAGTGCCGGATGCCAGTTAAGAAGTGGCATTTGTGTTCCAGAGAGAGTTTAATACATACATATACATATATACGTATATGTATATAAATACGTATACACGCACACGTACACGCACACGCACACGCACACGCACACGCACACGCACACGCACACGCACACGCCCACGCACACAGCATGTACACTCAAGACGAAAATCGGCGCGTATACGGTACCAGCGGATAGAGGACAGAGTCGGACAGCCGGCCTAGTAATTTCCGCATCCCTGGTCAACCCTAATCTGATTTCGGCATTATTTGCCAAAGGGGGAATGAAGGACAGTACGTAGGGACTGGCCCTTCTCGTTTTGGAGATGTGCCGCTATCTACAGCACACCATCCTCGCCCTCACCCTCGTACTCCTGGCGATTCATGCGATCACCGTCGTACGGGCCGGCGAGCAAGGTAACTATTATTAACGCGACTGAACGGGGAAGAAGAGCGATGTCTTCCTTTCAACGTTCTTCTCGTCCTTCGCAATTTCCTGATCTTGTATATATA
>JAIFRP010000062.1:47237-62977 GCA_032403825.1 Odynerus spinipes | reverse complement strand
GCTGTAATGAAACGGTTCGAGGCAATTTTAAGAACTCTCAGGAAGTATTTTTGATCACGCGATGCTGTTTTGTGTTCCCCAAAACGTATAGCGATTTCCTTATGTTATTCTGAAAAATGAATTTATATTTTCAGAGGACAGAAGCTTATACTTCAGAACGGACGACGAATTTCTTATCATCTTCCTTCGGCCGTGCAAATACTATGCGCAAAGCGCGTATGAGTTGATGAAGAGAGTCGCTGAGTTCAAGCAAAAGAACGCATCCCTCTTGGACAATTTAATGCCGGCCGATGAGAAAGAAGCTATACTCGAACACAACGTTGTTAATGTCCTGAAAGATAGAGACGATAAGCGTCGAAGAGTGCTCTTGGTAAATGTAGGAAAATCATGGGACCCTTCAAAGGTCAGCGCCGATCAAATGTTTAGACTATTCTATTTGATCCATGATGTCGCCATATTGGAACCCGAAACTCAAGTAAGACGATCATTATTTCTTCTTCTTTTTCTTCTTCGTTTTTGTCTAATTTTCATGAACGACCTTAAACTAGCAATCCTGCTCTTCTCTTAGGTACACGGTACCGTCGTGATAATGGACTTCGACGGTCTTTCGATGAAACAAGTGATGGGCCTGACGCCCTCGTTTAGCATGAGGCTGCTAAGCTTCATTCAAGACGCTTTGCCGCTACGACTGAAAGAGGTCGGTTTGGTTTCGTAATTTAAAATTCGTTAATCGTAACGTAGAAATAAATGCTTATTCTGTCACCTAATAATCCTTGCTCTTTTTTTTAGGTTCACATCGTGAAACAGCCCTTCCTCTTCAACATGGTCTGGCAAATGTTCAAGCCGTTTGTCCGTGAGAAGCTAAAGAAGCGAATGTTCTTCCACGGTTCGAAAATGTCCTCTCTGCACGCTCACATCGCGCCGAGTCATTTGCCGAAGAATTATGGCGGTCAATTGCCGGAAATCGATTATACCAGTGCCGATTGGTACCCGACGCTCATAAAATACGAAGAAAAGATAAAAGGTAGGTTGTGGCTAGCTTCGCTTTATGCGTACTAAGCCGTAAGCGTTTTCGCGCGCACGCGTCACAAAGCGCGTCGGTGGTAAGGCCGCGTACAGACTTGAATGTTTTGCCGAACGGCGAACCGAACGGCGAACCGAACGGCGAACCGAACGGGCTTGTGCTGCACGTTTGCATGCTTTCCTTTGACGTTCGTCAAAAAACCGACAACCGATGGGAACGACGCGACGCGACGCGGCGCGCACGAACGCGAACGCGAACGCGAACGCTAGGATCTCAAAATTTGTTCGCGAACGCGTTCGTGGTCCCGTCCAAATTGGTGTTCCGTTCGCCGTTCGGTTTGTTGTTCGGTTCGTCGTTCGGCAAAACATTCAAGTCTGTACGCGGCCTAACGATATTTGCGTATATTTATAAGCCGTTTTCATTTCCTACCGATTCGTGTCTACTAATTGTATTCTTCTTCGTCTTTCAGAGTGGAATTCGTATGGGTACCGCAAAAACGAGTAACTCCTATCTCTGCGAGTTTCCTTTCTAAAAGGAAAAGACAACAAATCAAGACTGCATTGTTCCTCGTCGACAATCGGCTCGCCTATTATTAAACAAATTTTTAGTTCATGTTATAGAGGGAATACTTCGGTCGAGTCTTGCTGGAACCGAAAGCTCGCGTTTGTTGCAATGAAACATTATTTTTTTATCGTGTCTGCCTCGTTAATACAAACCTAATATGTATGTACATATATAATATATCAGGGCATTTCACTATCGTAATTTATACACAACGATGTATGTACACTTAACGATTATGTTTAATAAATTTCTACTAGCGCATGATAAAAGCAATTCCTTTATTTATTCATTTACCAGACAATTCAAAAGTTCTCAAAAAAATTAAGTCATTTCGCAACATCTAGTCAGTATTCGAATGACTCTAATGTCTCGAGTGACCTGCACGCACATTCCACGTCGTTATTCACATTTTAATTACGTAAAAACCGATTTATATTTGCTGCAAACGCATGAAAATTATTTTATAATTAAGATCTCCCTAGATTTCGTCCGTTCAACGGATAACCGAGAGTGAAAGCGTTTTCCTATGTAGAAAAGAAAATGACGATGTTACTTTACTCGAATAATAAATCAGCGTCACACGGCTTAGCACAGAAGCGCGCAACTCCGATTTTACGACGGACGAATACGAAAATGAGTCGCGCACGAACGTGCAGAACGATGCCACACGATGCGATGTCGCGTGGCTCTTGACGAGAGACGTTCTTCCGTTGATGATAGCTTATCTAACCTTCGAAACGTTGAATAGAAAGATATTATCGTGAAAATTTCTTCTAACGGAACGTAACAATTTATTCGCTATATTCGAGTCTCATTGCAAAAATAGATCCTACAAGAAAACGCGGAAGTGAAAAACGAGAACGAAGAAGCTTGTCTTGAATTTTTCTCATTTCGAAGAACAGCGAGTTAGAATATTGATGATCTCGTAAAGTACGATGAATATTGAACGAAGAGGAGAAAAGCGGGACAACAATAGCGCTTGTACATACGTTGACTGTGGCGATGGCAAGTAATCGGTTAAACTTGACATCGAGACCCTACTTTAAATTGCGTCTCCTTTTTGAAAGAGACCTTTGCATAGAGGAAGCGATACCTTCCTATTGTGTTAATCACGGTCTAAGGAAGGTGGGGTTATACGTGAGAAACTTCAACTATCTACGTCAAATATAACGTCAGTTCTATTCGACAATTCATACGATATCACGGTCGGGCGTATTCTCCAATCTGCCTAGCCGAAAAAGGTACATACTACATACGTACCTACCTACATACATACATACATACATACATACATACTTACATACATACATCATACATACATACTTACATATGTATATGTATATGTATATGTATATGTACATGTACGTAGCTTGTCTCGTCTGGTCTTGACTCGCTTTCGCGCTTTTCCTACTTCTTCTTATCCCTACCCAGCGTAACCGGAAAGTCTCTGGGTCTTTGGTCAGGTCCGAGAGAGACAGTCGGCAGTACGCTTTCTCTCGCGTCTCGTCGAAGTGCACCGAAAGAGCTTGGTTCCCTTGATCATTCAGGATCCCAGGATCATTCAGAAGTATACGATCACGTATTATAGAAGCGTAGAGTCGTTCATTTTTAGTTTCTTCTTCTCTTAATAGCTCTCTCTCTCTCTCTCTCTCTCTCTCTATCTATCTATCTATCTATCTCGATCTATCTATCTATCTATCTCGCTTGCTCTTATGCTCGTGGAGTTGAATTACGTAAAAAAAGCATTGACTGTACATACAAACGCTGCACGACCAAATTCGAATAAAAATAGAGAAAAAAATAATTGCGGTTTACATACCGATTACTAATTAATTTCAATGAAAGATTACTTTCACTGGAGCAAATATACGAGAACCTTAAAGCGAGGATCAAACACACTGATTAGAGTGGGCAAAGTTTGATAATACAAGTACACTCGACAGATATACCTACGTATCTAGATAACCGAACGAGGACTCGCTGACAGAGCAACGATGGAAAGATCAACGGCGGACTCCGCTAAGAAGGAGGAAGATGAGACGAGGAACGAGCTTCGAGACGAGGTTCTCACGGTGCCACGAAACGAGCTTCGCGAAGAAGCTTTGTCGAAGGAACCATGCAATCACGGGTTAACAAAGTTGAGCCAGAAATCAATAGCAGAGAAACTGAAAACCCTACCGAAGCTGACGATGGACGGATACGTGCTAGACTTGGAGATCACGTTGGACGATAAATTCGAGGAAAAAGCTCGCAAGGAGCTTCGCGAAACGCCAGAGGTTGTCGCGGAAGCCCTAGTAGCCATCAAGGAACTGATCAAAGGTACATTAGTCACGTATTCGTCTTCCTCTTTCTTCGCGTACCTACTAACTTCCCTCGTGGACATGTTCTAGCGACGTTGGTATATCGTTTTTTTCCTTGGGAAATTTGTTCAAGTGCGATCAAAATTACACAATTTTCTCTAATGAGCTATGAATGATATTTGTTTGGAATTTTAGTTTAATACATTCCTTTCTTTTAATCGTTTTCTATTTAATATTACTGAGTATAACATATGCTTGCGCGATATGGAACTCTCAAAGTTCCGGCAGAACGGAACAAAGAAATAAGATTACAATCTCGCGATTAGATTATTCAAGCATGTACGAATCGAAATTCGAATGAATTATAAGATCGATAAGCAGTGGAGTTTATTTTGCGAAAAATTAAGCTACTGCAGAATACGCGGAGGTAAGTAACTAAACTAGAAGAGCAAGAAACAGATTGTACCTAAGTAGCGAAGGCGATCGAGAAATGCATCCGGCGAGCGTAAGAGCGCTTCAGAAAAACCTGTTCTCTTTCACAATGAACTCTGGCTGTATTTGGCCTTGGCATTACTTTCGATCTTACTTTCTTCTTCTTCTTCTTCTTCTCTTCTTCTTCTTCTTCTTCTTCTCCTCCTCCTCCTCCTTTTTCTTCCACATCTCACGTACCATTCCAAGTATCCATCACGATAAAAGATTTTTCGGAGAAAAGGATTTTACATAATGCCTCTCTCTATTGCGCGTAACGTTTGACGTAAAGAAACATTTTCTCTGGTATTCTTAGAAATAGAGTAACTGTATGCCAAAGATGGACACTGAATATGATTAGGTACTAGTTTAACCATTAAACGAAGATGTCTTCGTAAATAGTTAAGAAGGCCAAACTGGCCATTCAGCTGCGAAGGTTAGAAATAATAAGATAGGAGTCATTTTTCTATTGTTTAGAGGACCGTGGCTTGGTTGCACCGGACTATGACGAATTTTATGTGAGATTTTTGCGGCCATGCAAGTGGTATCCAAAGAGTGCGTTCCATTTGGTAAGATCATTTAATGAGCATGAATTATACCGATTCTTTTTTGTCTTTGCCTCATTGTCCTATTTTTTCTTTCTTTTTCTTTTTTCCTTTTCTTTATTTGTATTTTTTATAGATTCAAAGATTCTTCCGATTTCGTGCAAACTATCCAAATGTATCCAGGAACTTGACACCGGCAGGACTAAAGAACCTTTTCAGTTCAGACGTGTTGATACCGTTACCAAAACGCTGTATCAACGATTGCAGGATTTTAGTGATATACAGTGGATACAAATGGAAGCCGAAGGAGGTTAGCCTCGAGGACATATTGAAAGGTGTGATGATCATTATGGAGGGGGCGCTAGCAGAACCCAAAACACAGGTTACCGATCAAGGGATTACTTAAATCATCTTTCAAGTATTCTTTTTTTTTTTTTATAAATTTGACGAGCGAATCGAACACCTTGAACATTTTCCTCTAGATCGCCGGTGTGCAAGTGATCATCGACATGGAAGGCTTGAGCCTAAGTCAAGTGACTTATTTCACACCTAGATTCGCTGCTATGGTAACGGAATGGGTTCAGAGGTGTTTACCTTGTCGTCTCAAGAATATACACGTTATAAATCAACCATTTATATTCAACATGGTTTTTGCCATATTTAAGCCGTTCCTATCGGTAAAAAAAACTTATAAAAAAAAAAAAAATTCAAAGTATAATATCACGGTAGAGATTTATCTTTGATAAACTTTGTTATTCCGTTTAGGAGAAACTTCGAAAGAGGATTCATTTTCATGGAGCGAACAGACAAAACTTGCTGGCCAGTATAGGCGCCGAATCGTTGCCAAAAAAATATGGCGGTGAGTTGAACCTGTCGGAGAAGCCAATCGGCGAGAAACTCTGGAAATACTTTTGTTATTTCCAGGAAGAATTCGAAGGTAATCGCGTTTTCTCTTATGTTTTAAATAAACGAAAGTAGCAACGTCCTTATTCATTTTCTGAGCCAAACCGGTGAAGTATATCGCGTTTCACTTAATAAACACATTCCTGGTTATGTTGTAAGATCGGTGCAATTATGTTATGCAATCGGGCAGCACATATAACATATTTCATTTCGTGGTTGCGCATACACCGAGGATCGCTACCTTCTGTTCAACGTTTATAACCACTCTAAACTGGATGACACATCTAATCCAGATTTTTCTTCGTTATTTTCCAGAGGCTCTCAAGTATGGATACGTTACCAAGGAATGAGAAAGAACGTGCGCGTACCGTTTGAACGAATGGTATCATAATCATGATCGACTCGCATGCATTTTATCACGCGTACGCACTCAATGAACGTGTGAAATTTTTGCGGCGAGGTACATATATCGTATTCGTTTCCATGTCCTACCCAGTTTCCTTCGAACGTTTTATATGCGCACATATATACATATTTTATTTTAAGGGGAACGATCTTCAAATTGCCGGAGCCAAGGCGGTTTAAATGTTACTACGGAATTAATTAAATATTCAATTTAAAAAAGTGCTGATCTTCTTGTGCGCAAGTTGTATTACTTTATTCGTGCTCTCTCTCTCTCTCTCTCTCTCTCTCTCTCTCTCTCTCTCTCTCTCTGGTTTCTTATCAACAATGAAGTGGGACAAAGAACGGCCCTCGCCAACGTTCCACATTGACGGGAAACAATAATTTCTCCGATAAACGCTACGCATGTTCGATGATTAAGCGCGTAACAAAGTAATTTTATATTTTTACAGTACGAACGTAAACGAGTAGTGCTGATATACATACATATACGATAAAACAGATGCGAGACGTGGAACGGGCGAGAGGTCCGACGGAAAGGGAAGGAATGGTGCGAAAGAATAAGAAAGAAATGCAATTATAAATAAGCCGGTGCCCTTTCACACGCATCGCTCTTTACGATTTTACGGTTTGCCGGTTTGCGACTTTGACGGGGAAACTTTGTTCCACGCTCACAGTCGTTGCTATTACACAAAAATCGTCGTCGAAGAGAATCTCGGCATTTCCCGGTGTTCGCTTAAATATTTCTCCTTTCTTCTTCTTCTTCTTCTTCTTCTTCTTCTTCTTCTTCTGCTTCTTCTTCTTCTTCTTCTTCTTCTCCTTTACGTGATCCACAAGCTCCACCGCTACTTCTTATAACCATACGAATTTATAGCTGCAAAAAGACAGATACCGTGATCGATATCAAAGAAATTTTAATTAAGTAACCTGACGTGAGAAAATTAAGAGCTAATCTTTCGGTAACATATTTGGTAATAGTGTTTACGACATGGACGAGCAACGCCACGCTCGTTTTAGCTAGTGTTCGCTTTCCTCAAACTCGCGTGATAGCAACGTTGCAACAAAAGTACATATATTCGAAACCATCAAAGTGGTTTCTTTCCGTACGAGACTTCTCATAAACGTAACAGCGACGCACGAAATGTATTATTAGCTAATCGGTGACCAATCATCGTTATCATTCCAATTTCGATGCACGTTAGCTTTACGAAAGTAAGACAATGAGTATTTCGCGATATAAGAAGGGTATGACCTTTGGTACCACTCACCCTCGTACTCCTTGTCGCACGTCAATAGCAGTTCCAGCCATTGAGATCCCGAGACTATAGGAACCTGTAGATTGCCTCCATAAGATTGAGGCAAACACTTCGGTGAGATATACTTGTGCAAAGATTTGCGATCGGTACCGTGGAAAATGATCTATAAGATAAAAAATGAAAAAAAAAGAAAGAACAAGTAAATAATTGGCAAGGAAGAGATTGATAAATCTCCGCTCGATGAGTGAGGCAATTCAAGCAATTTGAATTTGGAGAGATAAAAAAGAAATTATACCGTAGTAGATCGTACAATCTTGTAAACAGTTATCGAGTTAATTGTTAAGTTCAAAAGATTGATCTCGAACGAAAATAGAAGGGTATGGAGACTGCTCTACATACTAATTAGGCTAATGATACATTTAAAGAGGACGATCGCTTCAACTCGAAGCATGTAAAATACAATTTATGATATAATTAGTGGCTATTAAAAAATGCAGATGCACGACGACTCACTCTGCTCTTCAGTTTTTCTCTGAGAAAGGGTTTGAAGAGAGCGAAGACCATGTTAAAGACGTATGGCTGATTGACAACGTGTATATTCTTCACCCTCAACGGCATAGCGTCCTGCAGCCAGTCGACTATCCTTTTAGCAAATGGCGGAGTAAACTGCCAGGTCTGCTGAAGAGTGAGACCGTCCATATCGAAAATAACGATCGTGCCAGCGATCTGCGAGGTTGGTTCCAACATGGCGGCCTCTAAATAAAGAACACAACCCTTGTAGACCTCGTCGAGGCTGCACTTGTTGTGTTTCCATTTCTTTCCGAGCTCGATGATCAATATACGTCGGCCATGTTGATCTCGAGTTGGTAGAACGGTCAGGATGTTCTGTTCGAAGATGTTTCTCTCGTTGCTGGGCTTTAAGCCATCGTAGACGTTCGCGTGCTTCACCTTGAAACTATAGTAATTCTTCACTAACTTGAAAGCGGACTCTGGATAATACTTGCATGGCCTGAGAAACCTGATGAGCCAGGCATCGTTTTCCAAGGGACACTTCAAGTCCGTTTCGGCTGCAAATTTTGCGAAATTTCAATGAATGTCGTAACGATGGATAATAGTCGTCCAAAATAGATGATACCTTTCAACAATTCTCTCAATCGTTCGATCGATTCTTTCTGAAGTTCTGGCGTCTCCCTGAGCTCCTTCCTAGCTACTTCCTGTATCTCCGGACTGGGTGGTCCAAGTTCGAATTCTAAGGTGAAGTCGCCAAAGTCGATCGACGGCAACTTATCGACGTTCGTCAGCATCGTGCCTGGAAACGAATGAAACTGTGGAAGCGAGTGTTCTTTAATCCGAGTTACACGGAGTTACGCGGGGTGGCCTTCTCAACCTGGGAAATGAAAAGTACGAGCTAACATTGTTGAGTAACCAAATTTGAGATGCAGTGAAAGAGGATCATATCGTCAAGGAATTTTCCTCGAATCCATTAATTCTCGTTCGAAAGACATCCTAACGAATACAAATAAGCGAGGTAAGTAAATCTACTGGCTTCTTTCCTCTTTTCTTCGGAGATACGCGAGGAAAAGAAGATGAGGGAATAAAAGCAGAAGTGTACGCGGTGGAGAGTTATGGAAAGAAAGACACGTGGCGAGCAGACGAAGGATCAAGGCTGTCAACTCGATTCGATAGATAATTACGGTAATCAAACTTCCGAGATCTCTCCTTGGCCAAAGAAAAAGAAACAAAACACGACGTGCCGGCGCGATAAATAAATAATCTTTTTAATTTGCATTTGACACAGGACGACGGTATCTGAAAGATAATTCATTCTGTTTGCACGTTAGAATGTCCCTCTCTCTCTCTCTCTCTCTCTCTCTCTCTCTCTCTGTGCGCGCGCGTGTGTCGTCTTTCTGCGTATAATCAAGAAGAGACGGTGGACCTTGTATGATAGTTTACCAAAAAATCGAAGAGCACTCAGGTGCGAGTCTAGCAGGTGCGAAGTTTACAATTCGAAGGTCTAGCAAAGAGAACCTCTCTCTCTCTCTCTCTCTCTCATTCTGTCTGTCTTTTTCTTTCTTTTTCCTTCGCAAGCAACCGGATTTTGTTAGGGTAATTTAAAAGGTAGAAGGCTATACGCGATCACAAAAATGTCACGGACATTTGAGCTTGAACCATCGCAATCATATACAACGTTACTTCAAGATCTCACAATAATTTTCTTGTCCACCAAGTAGATCAGCTTTTCATTGAGCGATGTCACGGCCAGTGGTGACCGAACGAAAGTACGCGTCATCGTCACGAAAGAGTCCAAATCAAAGCCAGTTGGTCTTCGCTCGAGGTTCGAGGTGAACCTCTTCGTCTCACTGTTTTTGACGAGTCTTCGCTTTCGAAAGCGATGCCGGGTGGGGCGTATGAAAGTATGCGAGTCAGTCTGCGTGAGCAGCATGGAAATATACCCAAGTGATGTGGAAAGAATGTCGGTCAGGAGGATTTTATCGGCCTCCCTATATTACGATTCATTAGCTCGTTTTCGCTTTGACAATGCCATTCGGACACCCGACACGAATTTTCTTTTCAGACATCGTTTCTTCGTTTTGCGCTCATTTTTAGTATAGCGATTTAAAATTCACCTTTCATTTTGCGCTTTTACGATGCACCGATGCAATTGTTCTCATTCACTTTTACCGACGTTATATCATCGATCGACGACTTCGAAATAATTGGTAGAAGACCAAGAGGATCGAATAGAAACGCGACGAGCGACGATACGATGAGAATGTTAAGATCGAAGTGAAACTGAACATTTTGGAGCAACTTGGTTCTTCTTTGAACGCGAGTTACTTACGTTCTGTAGGAAAGTCGAGAAGAGACTGATAAATATCGTCCTCGTGCGATTCTCACGTGGCGAAGAATCGACGTAGCTCCGTACATACATATATGCGCGTGCACGCGTGCACGCGTGCGTGCGTCGTTTTGTGCGAATATATATTGATGCGAAAGGAAGAGGAAGAGGGGTGAAGTTGGCGCGAAAGTGTCGATAGCAACGCCGTCGCGTCGGCCGCGTGGTTTATAACGAATTTACGTTGTACACACTTGGCTAATAACGACGAGCTCTACTTGATAATTCTATTAAATTTTCGTTAAACGAGGTGCGACTCGCCCAATGCTCTTCCATACACCATCCTTTTCTTTGGGGGGCGGGGGGAGGAGTTAACTGATACGAAGTACAGAATAGTCTCGACAATTGCTTTCCTTTAACTTGGTCGTTAATAATTTTTATTACCTTTGAGAACGTAAGAGATGTAATCAACAGAAAATCAATTTTATTAAACGAAACAGATCGATCACCCGTCTAACGTTCACGATTTTATAGATACCAATGAAATTAGTCAACACAAACGCCGTTCCATATCCAAAGATAGCGATATCTTATAGTCTCGAGTGACTCATCTTGAAACACCACCGTTCAGGAATACTTCTCCTACACTTCCAAATATGTAGCTTTCTTACTTACGTTCCTGTATCAAAGCCATGATGTCCAACGAACGAACACCTCGACGCTTTATAATTAACTTCGGTGTCGATGAAAATCTTTACTCTTCGGCAGTCTCGATGAAGAACGAGACAACCGTCGGCTCTGTGTCACTAAAGAAATCTACGTCCTCGCTCGAGCAAAAATTAACAAAAATGCAGAGGATACTGGTTGCCAGCCCCACTCTTATATGCACGAAGGCTGACTGGATGCCCGAATATCCCCGATTCTTTTCCAACGAGTCGCGAGTTGCACGACGTACGTGACGTATGTCCAATTTTATTGTCGCCGGTAACCAACAGGTACATGCCGCGGTCAAGTAAACAAGAGGAGACTCGCTCGATTATGCGACTACCAGCACGGTCTTCGTGTTTTCCTTCGCGATGACGAACAAGGAAGAAAAAAGAAAGAGAGAGAGAGAGAGAGAGCGAGAGCGAGAGCGAGAGAGCGAGAGCGAGAGAGCGAGAGCGAGAGCGAGAGAGCGAGAGCGAGAGCGAGACTGAGAGAGAGTGGGCAGCGGGTTGGGAGGGGGTGGGGTGGGGTTGATCAAACGAAGAGAATAGCAAAGGAGGTAGGTAGACCGTGAATCGAGCATGACAATTTCACGGCAGATACGTATGTGTGTCGTACGTCTTTGACGCACGAGACGGCTTCAACGCGTTCTAGCCATTACGAGTGTGTACAGGCTTAACAGTACCTACATACTCGGTCGATACGAAATTTATTACACGTTCGTACGATCGGTTCCGATCGATTGTCAGAACGATGGCGTTGATGTACATATGTGTGACTTGCGAGTATAGGTACTCGGGAAATATTGACAATAACGGTTGGAGTCATCGAACCATTGGACTCGACGCGGGACCTTTTTTCTATCTTCCAACATCTCCCGTAGTGTATAACAGCATAAAATTCTAAGACTCTTTTAGCTCCAAAACCAACAGAAAACTCTTTCTACGCACTCACCGGTTTATTGAAATTGTCAGTCTTTCCTGTTTTGCTTCCTTATCCGGAAAACAGAGTAATTTGTCCTCGACAAAAAGAAACGTCGAGTCGATGCGTGTCGTGAAGGCTGCTAATTGCGAGAGCAAGATGTATCGATACGAGCAATACAAAATCTCGCGTACTAATGAACGATCCGTAACCGATGGCATCGGCTGTCATATATAAGCTGAGACCGGTTAGTCTGTCGTGTTTGAGCTCTGACCTCCCCTGAGGCTTCCCCCTTGACTCGGAATACTCGCCATATTCCCACCTTTTCGTCACGGCGCATCCGATTAATTCTCCCCACTCTTTTCTTTTGGTGAGTCTCGATCGATTGAATAAAAATCGTATTGGTCGTCCGTGCGGAACCGTCTCTGTGTATGTGCGTACGCATGTATTGTATAGGTGAAAAAGCAGAGATAGTGACACTACATTATAGAGACGCGATCTCGCTGAAGGAGAGTATTCGAGGAATACGTTTTTCTGTCTTTCTTTTTCTTGAGGAAACATGCAGGTAATCGTTGGATCAACATTTTCAATGCGGTCAGTGATTTCATTCAATGAGCGAACGCAATATGGTCACTACTGACGAGGATCGTATACTTTTTTCTTTTTTTCGTTTTCTTACGTTTTCCCTTGTTATTTTCCATTCACCTAAAAAATTGGCATAACCTCGCTGGCAAGTAACGAGGATCTCAAGTAGAGTAGTTTAAATTCTTTACGGAGTTCGACTGCTCCAGGTAATACGATGTGTCATGGTAGATTTCCAGGAAAAACTATTCGAAGTCAGGAGCGTCTGAACGTGCCGGTAAAAGAAAAGAATTAGGAGTGTAGAAAAACCGATGATTGCGGCAATACCTGTGTAGCAGGAGCAACGAGATACACTTGATCTAATGTTTGGTTTGCAAGCGGCGTTTAGACCGAACGCGTATCTAAGTTTCCTGGCTCATGCCAGTAACGTTATTGTACTTAGGGCTACTTTCTTCGTTTAACCGTGACACGATAATCTTTCGTTATCTTTAATACATCCAAGATATGCATTTTAAAACGAGAGGAAAAAAGGAGCACGTGAGATAACTGGTCGCGGTAGAGATCAAAATTTTTATCGACAATTCGCTTCTTCTTCAAAAACAAAAAAAAAACAAAAAAAAAAATCGTTCGCAAAGACGAACGTACCTATAACGAATGACGAAAGAACGGGGAAACGGGAAGCGTCGGCGTGGGAAAATTCGGGTTAACGGGTGCTCCACTTCGCGTGTAATAATAATAAAAGCCCGCAGTGCCGGCCGTTAGACGTCTTTAGGCTTCATCGACGCGTTGATTACGCGCACGAATTTCGAACAAAAATCTCTCTAATGTAAAAAGAAAAGAAATATTAATGTCCGGGAAAAACGTCTGGGGGAAATTCGAGCAGCTCCGACGCGAATAGACACTATCTTCGTTTTTTAAATAAAACCCGCTCACGAGTAAATTCCATTCAACGTGTGGATCTCTTTTTCCTGGATCACAGGAGATCATTATTATTAGCGGCAAGATGATCTTCGATCAAGGCTATCGTGAAACGTCGCGTTCGTAAACGCGGCAAACACGAGTGCGATATGCATAGTCCGTGACTTTTCTTGCAAATGCCAGTAAGTGATTCATCCACAGTACTAACAAAAAAGTATCAAGATTAATGAGCGTTCAACGCACGAGTTGGAGATCATTTTTACAAGGGTCCTTCTTCATGTAAAGTAGGGTTCTCACCATCGACGTAGAATGCAATGAAAATAGTTATGACTATGACAAAAATATTTGTTATAAATTGTGGACTTTGGTAAAACGCTTTTACAGTGATAAACGTTGTTCCTCGATGACGGTGATGGCGCAAAAAGGGAAACCGTCGCTAGCGATGCACATACTTCTTAAGGCGATTTCTTTAGCAAGAAGGCAAGACTCGTTCTTCCGGTATTGCACCTACGATTTATGCATACACATGCACACATGCACGTAGAAAAATGTGATCTCATGGCGTGTTCCTCTCTCTCTTTCTCTCTCTCTCTCTCTCTCTCTCACTTTCACACACATACACAGGCGCATGCACACGCACGCGCGTGCAGGCACAGTCACAATTGGAAGATAGCTACAACTAAAATCGTGCGCGCGCATTAAAGTTCGTCGTGCGAAGAACGCTTTCGAGTCGAGATAAATCGAAGCTTGAACACCGTCAAAGATTTCCCTTTCTATAACACGCCGATCGATCGCTTTATCGCAAGATTGCGTACGCTAAGATTTCGCTCGCTAATATCTACGGGTAAATTTTTCCGCACTCTCTCTGATTTTTCTCGACAAATTATTTTCTTCTTATTTCATTAATAAGTTTTGAAAATAGAGCACGTAATCGAAATGAGTGATAACTGCCTATAGATAGATAAGAGCAAGGTCTTCAAGACTATCACTCTTATCATCAGCAATTTCATTTATACAATTTCTGTTTTGTTATTGATCGTAAAATCGTTTCTATTCACTCAATGATTTTATTTCTCCGGCAATGAGAAGTAAATTCTCTTCGAAATAGTTAAGCGTCGAAGCAAGTAACACGATTAACGAGTTCGATCACGCGACTTACATCATCGGGTGTACTGGGTTAAAATCGAATGGACTTTCGAACAACATCTCGGTCGACTTTGGGAGTTTCTCGAGATGGCGATGTAGCTCAGGCTACAGGCGACGCGTTTAGAAAGTAATCTACTTTGAGAGTAGACGTTCGCGCGTTACTGGCAATAAGAAGAAGACGAAAAAGAGGAAGGAGGCCGGTAACCCGGCGAACTCGTGGATTTCGTCGTGGTCCAGTTGCTCGTTAACTCTTAACGAACGTATTCCCTTTACTTCACTTTCTCGCTCTCTTGCTTTCTCGAGAGTATCGAGCATCGAGCATCAAACATCAAGACACGGTGCGTTCTTGTAAAACGCTCTTGTATGGTATTTTTTGAATCTCTAAATCCATGCCGGTGAACTCGCGAATCGAGTTCAAGAGGGGCAATTGTCCCAGGCCCCATGCGGTCGTACAACTTTCTCGCGTGCGGAATTACAGACGCGGAAGAAGGTTGAAAGTGCTGCTTCGAGTTCTGCAATATCAGCGATGCATCGACAGTACTCGCAGGATCGTTGCCTCGTGAGGTTCGAGCCTGTTCACATCGGGGGAGCGTTCCTGATCGATCGACACCTTCACGGTGAGTTCGTTCCGACGGATCTCATTTGGAAAGAACACTGCACGAAGTAAAGATCTTAAAAAATCATTGTTTCGGGATAACAACAGGATAAAATAACGTCTTGATGGGTATCTCGAATTTAAAAATATTCTCCTCGTGTCTGGGATTCCTTACTTTGAAAAACCCAAGCAAGGAAAATTCGTTTACAAGTCCAGCTCGTTAACATCCTAAGGTTTCGGTTTCGCGGTAACCTGCGCAAGTAATTTCACGATTAAATTCGAAAAATTTGTTTCCATTAATCAAGATGATTTTCTAGAGTCGGGTCCTTGGCTCAAACCGGTGCTATTTGACAGTTCGAAGGTAATCAGCTCGAGCGTTATAGATCACCGTGAAAAATTTCTTTTCGTCCGAACTCAACTTACGGTAGAGGCTTCTTGCTACGATTATGTAAAGCTAAGATCCATGATAAATGATTATTATAATGTTACACGCGCTAGTGATTACGTGCCTTCCAGTTGATCGTTATGAAGGAGCATTAAAATGATGCTATAGAAAAAAAAAAAAAAAAAAAAAA
>JAIFRP010000062.1:32693-47209 GCA_032403825.1 Odynerus spinipes | reverse complement strand
TTTGCGATTCATTAATAGTATATAAAAGACTGAAAATGAGTTGTACAAATTGAAAGAAAGGAAAGAGAGAGAGAGAGAGAGAGAGAGAGAGAGAAAGGAAGATACATACGTAGGTAGGTATTTTCACTTTTAACACATTCGTATTGGTGTCGATTGCCTTATGCAATTTTTACATACAAATAACAACGCATAAAAAATCTTTCCGTGTGCCTCGTGATTTATTACCAGAGGCAATAGGATAAGCGTACTAATTATTATTGGTTCGAATTCACTCTCTGAAAAAGCGTCGCTTTTTTCTCGTTACTCCCACTTCCTATTGTTTTTCCTAGCTGTAGATCAATTTCACGTCGAAGTAGGTCGAGCGATAAAGCTACCATTCGTTCGAATTTCGCGCAATCGTATTGCATCGAGTGCTTTTAACAAATGGACAAATCGTTAATCGCATTAAATCTTGTTTAAATTATATTTTGAATTTATGATTTACATAAAATAAGTATGCAATTTATAATAAACATCGACATTTTTAGTATCCTAGCTTAAACAAAAATTAACGTTTAGGGCTTATTATTAAATCACAATCGTTAAATGTGCAATGATTGATTGTCTATTCTAATAATAAAAAGCATGTTTATGCAAAGCAATGAAAAAAATGAATCGCGTCGCCGAATAGGCCACTCGGCGGAAGCTGTAATTGTTAGATGACCTAAGAGTAAAGGAATGGTCTAATGAACGTACGTACAGTACGAGTATAATTTCATTACGAAAGATGTAAATTTAGTATTGGAGAGAACAATACGGAGAAGCATGCTAAATGGCATCGGCATGTCTGTGTGGTAGATTCCCGAAGACTCGAAGAAACTTTGTCCGTTGTCTTGGTTGCTATCGAAAAAAAAATGTTGGAGAAATATATTATAGGCTGTAATATTCTTATATTAAGTCGATCAAAGAAGCGTGTCGGTCTTGTTCGTCGAGTGTTACCGCACACCGTCCAATATTACGGTTGTTAGTGAAAGCACAAAGCCGTGGATGCAACAGGATGACCCTGACCACGTTTCGCAATAGGCACGCATGCACTCTCTCCCCCTCCATCATTTTCTCCCTCACCCCCTCTCTCGCTCGTTTTTTTTTGTACCATGCTTACACATAGACACGTATGTAGGTACATGGTGCATCGTAAAAACCTGTCTTTTCGTTAAAACCATTCACATGAGCGGTTTCTTGTCTTGGTGAGAAAAAAGAAACCAGAGGCTCTCTCTCTCTTTCTCTCTCTCTCTCTCTCTCTCTCTCTCTCTCTCTGCCTCCCTTGTTTCTTTTTACGCGCTACTTTGTCTCAATGTACTCGCGCCGAGCGCATTCCTCGTGTGGACTTGGCTTAAACTCCGCTCCGAGTTCACCGAGAAGAGAGAAGGAGGTTAGTTGTATACCGTGTGAGAGCGATAGTCGAAGATAATCGCGAAACGTAAAATACTCCGTTCGACGAATGCGTCAGTGTTGTGCCGTTCGCTGCAGCGTCGAAAATCCACGCTTCGAAAAGTGTTGAAAACGTATTGCGTGACGTCCTCGCGAATCGGCGGGAAGATGAACTTCTCTAAAGATCGAAACTCGATCCTATCGCAGGGTAAGACTACGAAGAGTCTTTGGGAGGAGGAGGACGATAAAGAAAAAGAAGAAAAGGACACTGGGTACCATTTGTGTCAGCAACGTTTGAACGAGTTCGACGCGAGGAAGGACGAGGGGCGGCAGGAGTTTGTTCATGAGAGAGAGGATTCGAGGGGTGTCAAGATGCCAGAACGCAAGGACGAGCTAATCGAGCCCGACGATGAGATCGTTAACCTCGATCTCGATGAACCACCACCACCGGAAGTCGTGGAGTATGCTAGAAGAGAACTCGGCGAGACGGACGAGGTCAAATGTCAGAGCTTGCAGGAATTTCGCGACTTGATTTACGGTAATTACATAGAGCCTAAAGATGCCTAAAGATCAAGAGAAACACTTATTGTCGGTAGACGCCATTCTCTCGCGAATCTTACATGTAAGGTCCTAAGATATTCTGGGTCCTCATTGGTATCCTGAGTTCCCGTAGAGAATCTTACGAGTCAGATGCAATTCGAATATCATCATCGGCCAAGTTGGACTAACTTTCGGTTGCTTGATAAAATGCCGTGTCGTTTACGACGCAAAAAACACGTTTTAATCGATGTCAACGATATCATTTCGTTCGATATCGATACCGATCTGAAACTGACAAGTTCTATCTTGCTTCTTAAATCGAATTTCGAAGTACGTCGTTTTTCGAGTTAACGCATCAAATATTTGACGGATTGCAAGATGGGCGCCTTCAAACTTCGGGCCAAGGTCTACTACCTTGACGACAGATGGATGATGCGTTAAAAGCATGTGACGGAAACGAGAAGCCATGCTTTTACGAGGACACCGTCTAACGACTTTCACGGGACTAAGATTTTCGAATGGTCAAGAGGACTAGAAAAAATTTTAACGAATTGAAATTTCAAAAAGTGGCCCGATCGTTTCTTTCGGGATTCACGAGAACTTTTCTATTAACTCTACGTTTCCGTTTTTCAAAATAACGGTCGATTATCCTTACTCTCGCTTTTATGATGCTCAAAGTAGGAAAAAGCAAAGAAGCGAGGCTTATCTTTCACTTTTAACGGATCTATGATTTATTTTTTAGAACGAGGCGAATGCATACCTCATAGAATGGATGATGACTTCTTGATTAGATTTCTCCGTGCCAGGGACTTCAATGTTTATCGAGCTCATCGACTGGTGAGTCCAGATAATTGTTATTGTTACAACCGATTGATATGACATCAATGATTGCTACGAGCCGTTGAATGGTGACGGAGACCGAAGAAAGAGTAATTACATGAGCTGACCACTCTAACACTTTTCGAAAAGGAACTAAGATAATTGTTAGCACATATTCTCCTTACATCTGGAATGTCTCTCTCTCTCTCTCTCTCTCTCTTTCTCTCTTTCTCTCTCGCTAGCTCTTTTTCTTTCTGGATTTATCCAAGTTGAACGAGAGAAAAAGAAAAATGATTTGCCAGTGATCGTGGTTGAGCAACGATGCCAAGGCAAACCTATCACTGACAGTTGCGGGCAAAGATCGCCTACCCCAAGTTAAATACTACCCGTCGTTTTCGTATGTAAAGAAATAGCAATTTCAATCGAGTAGAACATTCTCTACCGTCCTTCTTATTCGTTCGATGAATAAATTATATCGATTCTACACGTTGTTCTCTGATCCTACCGATCGCAGTCTCATCGAAACTCCGAATACGTCAGAAATGGAATTCGAAATTCCAATTTCCATTTGAACAGAAGAACTTATCCTGCGCAATCTTATCGATAAAAAGCATCCGCGATCCGATAAAAGAAAGTGGCACGATACTAAAGTTTGTGGTCCAGTACTGTATATGAAACTTTTTAAAGGTCTCTCTCATCGATTCGTCTAGGAGAAACAAGCATCGGTCTCACGGGATATTTTGGTAGATAGTGAATTACTACAACTTCAAAGAAGAACATCCGGAGATCCATCAGGACGTGTGTCCAACCGATATGAGCTACATCGGCGAGGACGATGTGGTAACCGTTCCGGCTTATAGAACGCAGTGTGGCAGAAGGATGATGATTTATCGTATGGGTAACTGGGATCCACGAAAATATCCGGTCGAGGAGATTTTCAAGGCCACCGTTATCGTACTCGAGCTTGGAATACTCGAGCCAAGGGCTCAGATCTTGGGCGGCATCGTAATTTTCGACCTCAAGGGTATATCTATGTCGCATGTTTGGGCCGTGACGCCACAGGTCGACCTCACGTTTTATCGCGTTCATTTTAAACTTCTCCGCACGCCGAATTGAAATCTTACTGAAATTTTACAGATCGCGAACATGGTAATGGCACTGATGGTCACGTCCTTTCCCATAAAGACACACGCGATTCATATACTTCATCAGTCCTGGGTGTTCGATGCCATTTATGCAGTGTTCAAGCCACTCTTGAACAGTCATATGAAGGGCAGAATCTTCTTTCACGGCGACAACATGGAGAGCCTGCACAAACACATCCCGCCGAATTATTTGCCGAAAATGTACGATGGTACGCGAGATGAATTGGCGTACTACAAATGGATCGAGTCTCTGACTAAAGTGCCGCAGATTATCGCGCAGATGGAGCAGCTAGGATACGTGATGCCGCGTGATTATAAAATACCGAAAAGGACCAAATAATTGTATCGTCAGAGTTTCACGACTTTGCATCGTCATGATATCTTCTCATTTGATCTTTCCTTCCTACCCAGCCATTATAATCGCTTCATCATTATTCAGCTACGAAATAATTAACATATTTGCTATTAAAACCAATTATATTAGTTTCAAAACGTTTCACGTTATTCATACTTCAAATTCATGTTACTCAGAATTTTAGATTCGGAAGCAAAAGTATTTTACTCCCGTCTAACAGCATTAACGCTTCGGATAAGATCCAGAAAAATTCAGAGATTATCGAACGTACATACATACATACATATATATGTACATATGGACATACGTACATAAAATCGTTCAAACATATGTCTTGATCTTTATGTTTCTCAAACAAAAAAAAATAAAAAGAAAGAAAAAAAAATAAAAAAAGACAAAAAATACGAAGTAGCTACTGATCCGAAAGTAATAGAACCGAAGAAGAAAATCGTTTCAATTTAGAGGAAAAAGTGTTTAAATAAAAACGAGTGTTTAGATGTATGTGCACATATGCACATGCATACGATAAGAGTAATTCGCGAGTGCAAATAAATGTCATTTGGCAAGAGCGGCAGATAACCGCTAAATTCAAGTTACCGATTAGCATCTAATTGCGAGTGTATATAACTAACACACGCGAGCTGGCACCATAACGATCAGCGAAATCGGTGTCTTTATTGACCCTCTTGATCTCAAACCCACCGATTACAAGTGAGGAGGCAACTGCATTAGGTATATTGGATAAGAAAGTGATAAACTTCCTGCAGATTTCTTTTGGTAGGGTAATCCTTCTTCCGTAGAGCTCTTCTCTCTCTCTCTCTCTCTCGATCTCCCCCCCCATCTCCCTCTCTCTTTCTTTCTCTTAAGGTAGAGTTAGGTTGTAGGGAGTTTGTAGGTAGGGCATAAAGAGGCGCAGGTAGGACTCGCCGTCGACTGCTGGGTTTTGTGGTGGTTGATATCGACCCAAATCGCGAGGGTCGGAGCTGTCAGGGGTTCGCATGGCGCACGCCTAGACTTGACGCTCGGAAGAGGTGGTAGTGGTGGTGCTGCTGCTGCTAAGTGTGTGTGTGTGAGAGAGAGAGAGAGAGAGACAGACAGCGAGAGAGTGTGCGCAGAATGAGAAAGAAAGCATGAGTGAGAGAGAGTGAACGAGACAAGGACTGTGTGTGTGAGGGCAAAAGAGTCTCCTTCCGCGGAGAGACGAGAAGAGAAGTCGTAGAGAAGACAGGAACGGTAGTAGTAACCTGGGCAGTCCCCCGCACGCGCGGGTGCAGGTGCACATCGTAAAGGAGGCCGGCCTGGTGCCGTATGTGTGTGTCTGTGGGTGCATGAAAGTTCGGCGTGTGTGTCTCTTAATTTTTTTGCTGATTTGTGCGCGAGTAGTTTGAAGCAGGAAGAAGAAGAATTAAAAGAAGGAATACGATTAAAAAGTTGACAAATTCTTTTTAGAGAGAGAGAGAGAGAGAGAGAGAGAGAGAGACGGACAGAGAAAGAGAGAGAGAGAGAAGAGAGCAGGAAGGTTTCTGTCGATTGCACGAGTGAGAGAAACCAGAGAGAGAGAGAGAGAGAGAGAGAGAGAGAGAGAGAGAGAGAGATAAAAGACTTGACCTCGCCCACCCTGAAAGCAAGTGAGCTATCGAACGAGTTTTCAAGAAAGGCAACTCAATGAGAATCCCTGAGAAGAGTGTGTTAACAAGTAATACCAATGTTCGACTAATCCAACTATCGATAATGTCTCTGTGATCGGGAAAACGATAGAACAGAAAAGGGTAAAACGAAGAAAGCGTGGAAGAAAAAATGTGGTGCGTGTGATAAGGTGATAAGGTGAACCCGACGTCATGTCCCAGAGACTGGAGACCTCGAATGAGGAGTCCTACCTGAATTCCGGCAGGCCGTCAAATCTACTGAGGACGAGCTTCAGTAACGCGAAACTCGAGCGGCTCTATCGTGCCTCGTCGCTGCAACAAAGACGCGGTGGCCTTCAATGCTTCCTCTTATCAGCTGTCCTTTATGGGGCTTACACGGTGGCCTCGCCTGAGCCGGAACTACCGGCTCGCGGACTCACCGCTGTTTTCCTCGGTCTGAACCTGGGTTTATTGGCATGGGCGGAACACGGAACACGGGCCAGAGACACCTTGTGGGCCGCCGTTCCCCACGTGGCATGGTGGCTCTCTACGGGACAGTTGCTCGCTCAGCTGTTCCTTAAATCGAGCGAGGTCACGCCCAGGGACGGACTGGGATGGCTCCTACTCTTCCTGTACCTCCTATTCGCGACGCTACCTCTTAGATTATCCTTCTGCATCCTATTGGCGATCGCTACCGCTGCAGCATATATGGTCACCGTTTTTAGACTCTCCAGAGTGCCGATCCTCTCCCTCATCGACGTTCTGGTAGGTCCTCGCTAATTTTACATCTATTGCCTTCTACCATACACTGTCTTAGCTTTTCACATGAGGCCTATGGCTACGTTCTTGCGTGCATTTGTTTTGTATATGTACATCTACCGATCGTTAAGAAAGATCACGCGTGGGTTCGTACGCGTGCGTATGCGATGGTGCGAGATGGGACGATTAAAGGGACGGGTAGTAGAAGGTAAACAATGATGTAGTGTATCTGAGAAACAACTGTTGCTGCTTCTGCTGTTAATTTCTTGATTTCTACGCTAGACCAGCGTCTTTTGACTTTCGATCGAATCACCATCTCTACTCCCCGTCAATACGGCCCTTCCTATGGAAATTTTTTGACAATGTTACGCAGCCGAATGAACGTCGGTTATTGTCTTCCTCCTAATCGGCACCCTTACTGGGACTAATTTGTGCGAGGTTGTACTTCGTGCATCGATCCAATCGCGTGTAGGGAGCTCTGCGTAAAGTCCCACGCGGCGCAGGAAAGACCGTATTACGGTGCAGGGGATGCTATTCTTTGCGAAGAGAAGGATAGTTTTATAAATAAAACTTTCGAGATCGCAGAGAAAAAGGTTTTTTAGAACGTACAGTTTTTCTAAATTTTACGTGAACGTATTTTCTGGTAGCTCATTTAATACGCGTTTCGATCGTTTACCTCAAAAGGTCCTACATTCAACAAACGTAGGCGCATCGTTGAAGGATCAACTTAAAGTTTCGAACTTGTTGTTCGTGGAGCACACGAAAGTGAAAGCTTCGGCATAGACACGTGTGCACATGTGATGTCGTCGTTAGTGACACTCGAGTAGAGTTCGGTCAATGGTAGTTTAAAATAGAGAGATAGAGCTCGCGCGCGAGACTGAGACGGACATATACATACGTGGTATCGTGCAGTGATGCGGCACGTCACCTTCCCATATACGACATCCGATCGTTTTTCAATGAGAACGCGACTAGTCACCTTCATTGACGCGATTCTGGACCGCCGGCGAAGAATGGAACGCTGATTAAAAGGCCCCGTGGAACGTGCTAATGCGAAACGTGATCGTACAGATCGTTCGTTAGAACTGCTTTGCGGTAGAAAAAATTTAAATATATTGATAAAAGCTTTCACTTGGCATCTCATCAATATCGTAGCTGTTAACCCTTCGGTGCGTGACACTTTGCGGTTCGAGTACTCCCATGATGAGAAAAGTTAATCGACAAAGGGAGCATCGAAGGGTTAGAAGCCCCTTTGCTAATCGATTAATTCCCGATCGGCGCAATCGAATGCTCGCAGTCGTAAGAATTTAGCATGAAAACATCCTGTAGATCCTGACGGTGACACTCTCGGCCGGCGCCGCTATTTTGGGTGCTTCCAGCTACTCCCTGGCGGAGTTCCAGCAGCGTCGAGCTTTTCTTGAGACAAGGCAAAGCTTGGAGGTACAGTTGGTGATCGAGGAACAGAGCGCCGAGCAGGAGAGATTACTCCTAAGTGTACTGCCGGAGCACGTGGCCGTAAAGATGCGTCAAGATTTGGGCGCGTGCATGGACACGCAGTTCAAGAAAATCTACATGTCGAGACACGAGAATGTCTCGATATTATATGCCGATATTGTTGGTTTCACCGCAATATCCTCGACCTACAGCGCGAGCGAACTGGTCAAAATACTCAACGAGCTCTTTGCGCGATTCGATCAACTCAGCGAACGGTACTTATACTTGCTTCCTTCCTTCCTTTCTCGAGAAAATTTCCACACTTTTTAAACGGGCTGACGAAAACTTGATAAACTACATTACATAGTTCTGATCGATCGGTCTCCTATCAACACCTCGACTTTTCCATCATTACGTAAAAAGAACGGTAGAGGTTATCTTGAAGTTACTTCATGAGGAAAAAACTCATTTCCTTTTCGAAAACGATCGAGCGGTAATTTCCAATGAATATTCTTTTAATGTCTGCGCGTTAGACCGCTGCTGGTGTTTTACCTCTCGGGATATTTCTCTCTGAAGGTGACCTTCGCGACAATGACGATGACTGGCGCCGATCGATCGATAGATGACCCGGGATGACAACGAAGTTTTTGTTATAAATCCGGCTTACCGCCTGCCATCGTGTATGGCGATGCATGTTCATAGGTACGAGCAGCTGCGCATCAAGATTCTTGGTGATTGCTACTATTGTATAAGTGGTGCGCCAGTCGAAAGGCCAGATCATGCGGTACTTTGCGTGCACATGGGTCTTTCAATGGTCGAGGCTATAAAATACGTTCAACAGACGACCAATAGTCCTGTTGACATGAGGGTAGGCATACACACAGGTGCGGTGCTGGCCGGCGTTCTTGGTCAACGGCAGTGGCAGTTCGATGTTTACAGCAAGGACGTTGAACTTGCGAATAAAATGGAGAGTAGCGGCAAGGCTGGGTAAGCTTTCTCGTCTCTGTTTTTCTTCTACTTCCCTTCTTCTTCTTCTTCTTTTTCGATCGACTACAATAATTATGTTAAAGACTCGGGGATAAAGTCTACTACCCTTGAGCGCGACACCGGTTTGGATCATTAAACGTGACCAGCGCAGTTAGGGTACTTAAATCTCGGCACGTATCAAGGGAGCTATTCGCTCGAGCTTGCGTTCCTCTTAACCTAATTTATTCAGGGGCCCTTCAGTGGGGATAAACAGACAAGGGGACGCGATGAGGACAAAAGTGAACACGTACCTACCGTGTGCGCCGGAACTTTTTCAAATCACTCGTTGACTTTTTGCCACGTCAAAACCGTCGGTAAGAGATGAGTAAGGTAGAAGAGAAAATGTAGTTCCCAACGCGGAGTCATGGGGGTCGTGGGTTATTTCTTGGAATGAGGTCAATTATAGAGGCGGAAGAAAACGGGGAAAGGAGCGATTGGACGTAACGAATTTTCTATAATTAGAGTGAATAATATCGGTGCGTCTATTTTAAGGAGAGTCCACGTTTCCAATGTGACTCTGAGTTTCCTCAACGATGAATTCGAGATCGAGCCGGCGTTCGGCGAGAAAAGAGAGGAGACTCTTCAAAAGGCCGGTATCGTCACCTATTTCATAGTCAGGGCTTTGAAACCGTTCAAGCCGGCGATAACGAAGAGTTTGGCGTCGTTGAACGACGAGAATCCACGCAGGACGATGGATAATCGAGACAGAAGAAACAATAAAGAGGATTCCGAGGAGTTCAGGCAGAGATTGAGAAAGGAATTGGATAGCAAAGGTAATTGTTTACGCACCTTTCAACGAATAATTCTTCCTGTAATAATCTCAACGATAATTAATCAACGACAATCGATCCTCCTGATTTCCACGTAGGTGGGGGTGCTGACCTGAAGGGTCACGCATCTTGGTTGACGTTGCGTTTCAAGGATAAAAACGTGGAAAAGGTCTTTCACAGTGCCGAGGAAGCATTCTCACCCTTGTCTTTGCTCGGTGGACCTTTGGTGGTAATGTGTGCTTCTCCAGTCTGGAGATTACAACCAGTGGGAATTTTTACTTGGGGTGGTGCCAGCGTTGTCGCGCTCTTCGGTGTTGTACTAGCCGTTGCCACATGTCTTGGTAGTGCAGTAAGAGCGACATGGTTGAGAAGAACGCTGGCGTTACTGATGACCTTCTCTCTTACCGACTTCCTACTTCTCGACACGGTATCCACACAATCTTTTCACTCACCTAACGTTAATATTAGCTCGAACGGAAGGGCTCAGGGAAACTTGGCTTATTTTATTCACAGGGTAACTGCGCGATCATCGAGGAAGTCGAGCCAAGAGGAAACATCTCAAACTGGTCGCGTTGTCCTTACCCTTCGTATTACTCTTACATCGGCGTACTTGCCTTGGTAGCGATCTCCATGCCAACTTACATTTGTTACCTTGGAAAGGCGATACTTATGTATCTCCTAGCCGGTGCACAATGCGCGATCAATATAATCTTTCTTGGACCGAGTCTCGACAGGGAGGATACGGCTACCCTGCCACCTGGTCCAGCTCCATTCGCTTTGAAATATTCTTTGTCGGCTACGTTGCTCACGATCGCCACTGCCTTGGTGATTGTTGCGAGATACGTAAGTAATTACATATCTTTCTCGATTGAAGTTGAACGAGCGATCGTGTTTCGTGTATAGTCGAAAGTGTTGATTACTCATATACCTACATACCATACATACCTACATGTATGTATGTATGTATGGTTGGCTTCGTCCGCGTGCACGACTCAGAAGTCCAATCGATTTGCGAATTGCTTTGGTACGTCGTCGGATTGGATCGCGACTAATAGAAACGATTGCCTGGGACGAAGCTTTTATCCGGGATTTTAACGGGCATGGAGCACGCACTCGCGCGATATCATTCTCTCTCTCTCTCTTTCTGTCTCTCTCTCTCTCTCTCTCTCTCTCTCCCCATTTTCATACTTTCTCGCTTTTTTTATTGATTCGAGATTGAAAAAAAATGATAAAGAGAGAAGCGCGAGGGGAGAGATAAATCGAATAAATTTCGTTCGTTAGGCCGAGAAAGCGAGGAGGATGTTGTATCTTCGTGGTCGAGAAGTGGCTGCTCAAAGAGAACGAGCTGCCGACATGGAACGAAGAAACGGTGCGCTAATATACAATATTTTACCGCCACACGTGGCAGCCTATTTTCTCTCCAGGGCCCGGCATCACGATGATCTCTATAGCCAGAGTTACGCGGAAGTCGGTGTGCTCTTTGCGAGCATGCCGAATTTCGCCGATTTTTATAGCGAGGAGAGCATCAATAATCAAGGACTCGAGTGTCTCAGGTTCCTTAACGAAGTCATCTCGGACTTTGATGCTGTGAGTCAACGTTCTAACTTACACTCTTACCTTCCTAACTTAACTTCCAACGCTCTTACTTACAATCAGTGGGTCTTTCCTGTTTTCAGATCTTGGATCAACATAAGTTCAAGGACATTATCAAGATCAAAACGATAGGCTCGACGTATATGGCTGCCTCGGGGATTACAGAATCAGCCGAGTCCGAGGATAGCCCTCGATGGGCTCATCTTTCGACATTGGTCGAGTTTGCCTTGGAATTAAAGAAGGCTCTTTCAAGCATCAACGAACAGAGCTTCAATCATTTCGTCCTAAAAATGGGTATCAATCACGGACCGGTAACGGCTGGCGTGATTGGCGCTCGAAAGCCTCATTACGATATTTGGGGTAACACGGTAAACGTTGCTTCGAGAATGGAAAGTACCGGAAAGGTCGGATGTATTCAGGTAAAACCATCATTACCTTTCTTCTTTTTTATTATCAATGAGCGATCGTGTAGTTTAACGTTCGATGATTAAAATTTCAGGTCACGGACGAGACCCGAATGATTTTGGAACCCTTTGGATTTGGTTTCGAGCAACGAGGGCTGGTTTTCGTCAAGGGCAAGGGTCAACTTCTCACTCATTACTTAGTATCTAAAGACGGTGTGTCTCTTGAACTGGACAGCGACCTACCCGTCGAGCCAACTCACCCGATTATTTACCAGTAACGAAATTGGTGGCACTAACACGTCGTTGAAAATCGATCGTTCCTCGATTATTCCGGAAGGAGCGAAGTTGCTAAGATGGTTGATCTCTTCCTTCTCTTTTTCCCCTCATCTTTGCCTGACTCTCTGTCTCTCTTGCTTTCTTCGAGCCCCCGCATCACGTGGTCTTCGTTCGAATCGAATGATTCGAACTATATGCCGTGTATGCATTAATTGCGTCAGAATCGTAGGAAAGAATCTAGCTGCGATGTTAAATGTTTTTTCGAAGGTATATCATTTGTTGTTTAACGTTTTTTGGTGTTATTGCCCGCGTTGCCAATAATTATTCAATTAAAGCGCACAATCTAACGTAGAAAGTGTAATCGTTTGAGAAGACTACAAACTCCAGCTTCATAGCCGACATAATTTATTTTTTTACAACTAGTAACCACCGAGATTATCGTAGCACAAAAATGACACACGAGTATGTGCGACGTACAGAGTATCACTTTAAGAAGAAGAAATAGAGACAAGAAGAGCGAGAGAGTGAGAAAGAGGGACAGAGTAAGGGTAGGAAGGTGAGTGAGTGGAGAGGGTGATGAAAAGGCAAAAGGAGATAAAAAAAGAAGGCTTGCAGAAGAAGAAGAAGAAGAAGAAGAAGAAGAAGAAGAAGAAGAAGAAGAAGAAGAAGAAAAAGAAAACGAGAAAGCACGGCCTAAGCGCAAACGAAGCGAATAATTTATAAAGTAGAGTGACGATGGAGACGATGGAGAGAGATAGAAAAGAAAGATAAAAGAAATTGTCGAGATCTCCTGTAGAAATTATACGAATTCCCGATTTACATATACATAAATCAATTGTCGACGATATAAAACTAGTTTCGTAAACGCGTGCATCGTTTAATGATCGAAAGAAAAACAGGTAATAGAAAAAAGCGAAGAAAGACATATATAAAAAGGGATGGATCTGTTGAAAGTTGACTGAAGGTCGATACTTCTTTCTTCGAGGTTACACTGCGAGAAGATGACGATTAAATACTTCCACGTCCTTTCACTGATCGCTCTGTTGTAAGCAGCCAATGACGTACATTTAAACATACGATAGAAGCTGCTCTTATAATCGCGCATTACGCGGGACTGTACAAAGAAAAAAAAAATAATAAAAAGAAGCAACCCAGCCACGTAGGACGATACACAAAAACAAACGTATACATACACGTACATATAAAGAAAGAGCATAACCGCGTGAAAGACAGTTGTGCGGAGTTCCTGTAGGAGCAATCCAGGCATAGAATACGTAGCAGGGAGGACACATCGTGCGAAGGTGCAGCACGAACGTGACATTGACGTTACCGTGGGCGCGATACGACGCAACACCAGAGTCGCAAGACGCAACGTTACAGAAGAAGCAAAAGTTCAAAAAATTGGAACAACCTACATACGTATGTATGTATGTATGTACGTCTCTACCGCTTCTTCGCCCGATGCCTCTGCCACGTCTTGTATATCCGAATTGCACCTAAAGTAGCAATAAATGGAATTTTGTGTAAATAATCGACCTGTCGATACGAGCTACGGCAATCGTGATCGCGGTTGATATACAAAGCGGATTCCGTTCAATTTCGGATGAAATACGCGAGAAATGGGAAAATCGTGAGAGCGAAAAAAGTTGTATGTATAATCATGTACGATGAATAAATCACTGTAGATATCTTAGCACCTTAGATGTGGAGATAGACTCGAAGAGCCGAGGGAACACTTGTTGTAATTTGAGATTCTCTACGTTATCGAGATAAAAAAGAGATATAAGAAAGCACACAGCATACACGCATAAACATAGACACACGGGGGGACATAAGCAAATACAAAAATACATACATATATGTACACAGAGGTTGAGAATGGAGATCAACGGCGTGAAACAACCCCGTCTCTAAATATGATCGAAATAAACGGTGTCTTACCGACAAAGTCACTAACCGATCACTTATGAGCAAACTACTCTCCTCTTTTATTTATCCTAATCTCCACCATTGACGTTAATTTTGTGCTCGTCTTTACGAAGTATATTTCCTTATTCGATAAAAATGATATATCGTTTACATGCCGTGAACGTATGTACTTATCCTAAACTTCAATGATCACTCGTTACAAAGTTGCACAGCCATTTAAAGTGGATATGGCGCATCGGTGCTGTTATTCATCCAGAAATTATATTATACCTACCTCTACGGTGAGTCACGTGATACGCAGTACTTACTTCTCAGGTGTGTTTTAATTGTTCGCATCGTGACATTCGTAGTCAGTTAAAATGCCTAAAGTTTATCGCGTAAACATAGCCTCCTAAAAGTTAGGAAGATATATATATATATATCTTCCTAAT
>JAIFRP010000062.1:18862-31618 GCA_032403825.1 Odynerus spinipes | reverse complement strand
CTCTCTCTCTCTCTCTCTCCCCTCAAATTTTCTTTAGGATCGAATCTCTTGAAAATATCCGGCGCATACGCGTGCACATTCCTAATCTCGATACGAACGTGCACGGACAAGGCACTGCAAAGCAACAAAGATGATCCAGCCGTTCTTTGATAAATTTCTCTTTAAACGCGTCATGTTATCGTCTAAAAAAATAGGCTCGTGGTTTTCTACGTTAAAAACAGTTTTAAATCAAGGTGAAAGAGGTTCGAAGGTTCTATAAACCGGGACCCTGCCGAATTTACGATAAGATCAAAAGCACACAAGGACAGATGCCATTTTCTTCAAGGACTCTAAAATCTTGCAGCATTTTCTTCGATCGCATATATCCCACGTCGCGGTTTCATTAAAATTCTACCCTATACCATCTCTGTTCTCTGCAGTATTGTTCATTTACCTTAGATCCTTGTTCTAGCTGAATCGACTAGAATTACGTTTTACACAAAGTTTCAAAATCGGTATCATGTTTAAGTGTTAAAAAGGCCTTTTGGATATAACGAAGGAACGCTTAACGCCAAGAATTGCTGGTTATTCGGCATCGTTCTGCCTCGTAGTCTTTGTAATAAAAACGAGAAGCTAGCTTTTTGAAGGGGCGGAGAAGAATAATGGAGAATGAACTAGACGAAGATATAAACAAGTCCTTTGGTTAACGAATTCCCGACGTCGCAAGATTCTTCATCATCGTCAGGCATTGCCATTGTAATGCTCACTGGCACCCGGCCGATTGAAGTCCTGATTATTGGCGCCAGGATGCCGATCGGGTACCAGTAGCCATCCTCACGTTCTAGCGAATTTGTAGACGACACCGAACACCAACACGCTAACCAACATCAGAACGAGAGCCGTCACAACCTTAGCGAAAACGTTCAGCCCGCTTTCAGTGTGCTGCTGGGGTCTTCTGGTTGGTACACTTTGTTTCGAGGCTAGACCACGAGCTAGGGCTGGGAATGCCAAACTTTGGGTGAACGTTAGCTTGTGCAGAGACTCCGAAAGGGAGTACGGTCCTACCGAACCTCTAGCAGCTGCTCTCAGAAGTGCGTATTCCAAATCCAGAGCATCGAACATGCTGTATCTGTGAACAGCCAAAATTTTGTGGTAAAAATTTTAGTTCCGCTAACTGTCCAGTCGATTAGAGTAATCGGATACGAGCTACAAACGATTATTATGTCATGTGAAAAAGCGAAGGAAGACTACACTAGCGATCGATGATACAGGAAGTGTGAGATCTGGAGATGATATTTCGCGTCTTGGAGTCTCATAAGAACCGGAGAAAGTAATCACCGTTGGCGCCTTCGTTAGCCGGCGTGCTACCGAACTACCTTTGATGTCGTGATCGTGGGAGGAAAACAATTGATTGGGGATATGTGAATATTTTCACGGTGAGAGTAGCTCGTGGGACGTGGGACGAGAAGGAGCTAAGCGAATGATTGCACGCGTCATAATGAGAATTCCCATCGTGCGAGCCGCGCAATATGCCGAGATTGATATAGATTTACATTGTGCCAGGGTCGCTCCTTGACACGGCCGACGAGATCGAAAACGACGCGCGCTCGCTATTCCGGAGATATCACTTGAAGGATTATTTCTGGCTCTACGGAATATCTCGAAGCTCGCGATATTAGATTCCCGAGAAAGGATCAAGGTTGGACGTCGTCGCGCGATCGCGTCTCGTGCTAGATCACTATCGTCCTACTCGTACTCGTTCTCGCGAGTGCCGACAATATACGAATACGCGCAGACCGATTAAAAATTATTTAAATCCCTATCAAATGGGTAGATCGATGCGAAATTGGAACGCGACTTTCGCCCGGTAATCTAAATTACCGATAAGCTTTAATTACTAGCACCTTGTGCTCTTTTTTCGAATTGTTTTGTGCAGAGAGGAAAAGAGTGGCAAACCTCGTTCGTGTTTTCTAACAGCCCTGGAAATCATACGGTTGGTCATGGCAATTATCGAATCGCTCGAGTAACATCACGAGGGTACTTTAATCCCATAATTACTTCTTACGATTGTATTTCATACTGTTAACACGCAAGATGTTGAAAAGTGAAAAAGAGAGAGGGGAGAGAGAGAGAGAGAGAGAGAGAGAGAGTGAGTACTGCTGCAGTACCTGCTGAACTGGCCAAAACCTGTTGATTCTCAAGAGATCTTATCATGTGGAAATGTGAACGTAGATAAGGATAATTGGCCGACCACGTGTAATTCACGCTGGTATAAATTTACCTGCTGCTACGCCTTCTATCCTGTGAGTGCATCGAGGCGATCGCCGAACTTGGCATCGATCTAAGACTACTGGTCGTCGTACTGGAGGGACTCGGCGGCACGGAGGGTGGGTCCTCGTCGATCGATGTCCTATCGGGCATCGGTGGGCTTTTCGAGCCCGAGTTGTGGTGACTGTGATGTAAGTGATGTAGGTGCAGCCTCGCGTGATCCGGATGCAAGAGACTAGCGCGACGAGATTGTTGAGGTGTCATCGCCGGACTGTTGCAAGCCGCCCCGCACGGCGAAGGCGATGCCTTTATTAATTAAAATCTTATCCAACATTTTCTCTCGTTTATTTGAATTTATCGATTTTTCTGACCATACATCCTGCTATGATCGATCGATTCCAATCGAATTACAATTATTCGATTAAAATCGAATTAATAGCAGGTGTCTCTTCAAGTGTATACCTGAATAGACTCGATGCCACTGTCGTTGACGTTCTCTTGAGCGTCGGGAAACACAAAGGACTGTTCCTGGCCATCCACCTCGGCCCTCGGGGACTCGCTCGGCCATACTTGCAAAAGCGGCAGTCCACCGTGTGTCTCGGTACATATCTCCGCCGTGACGACGTTACTCTGCTCCTCGGTACCAAAGCACAATCGGCTGAATTCTCTCAATGGCTTCTGCTAAACGGTAAAAGCATCGTACAGAGGCGTTGTAGAGAGATGTCATTAGAATTTCTTCCTTTTCTTTTCGAGGATCTCAACGATCGACGATTATCGAGGAGGACCAGGATTTTACGAACAAGTTTAAGTTACGATCATTATTTATCTAACAATAAGTAAAAAGCTCGTTTGTTATCTCGACGATTCCGCCGTTCACCTTTCTACATTCTACGAACGTCACGCTTATGCTATTAATTTAACGCGAGAGGGTATTAATACACGTTCATAATAATAACAACAACAATCACAACAATAATATTAACGACCAGCGTGCTATTCGAACCGAGGAAAAAAAGATACTCGTCTTTTCACGATAGAACGCGACGATACCCAATGACGAGCCACTACTGAAATTTCCAACGGTTCACTGCTTCCAATGCAACGAGCGCGGAAAGGTCGACGCTGATCTCGTACAAAAAGAAGAAAAAAAAAGAAAAAAGAGAGATAGTTGTGGAGGCAAGACGAATGAGAAAAGCGATAAACCGGAGATCGATATCGCGTATGCCTCTCTACGCGAAAAATATTTCGAGTTGTGTTTCAATGTGAAACATGTTTGAAGATTCGCAATGATCTATTTTATGATACGTCTGTGTGTGTGTTTTTCGAGCAGAAGCGTTTCTATCGTTACTTCGGCTTCGATCGAGATGCTTACTAATGTATATTTTACTATTTCTCGCAGAGCTATGAATTTCCATGAGCGACGCTGGCGTAACCGTGAGTCGCAGGAGTCCCGGTGTTCGTGACCGTGACAGAAGAATCTCACCTTCTTGCCTGGCCTTGGCACGGGCCGGTCGATGAAGGGAAGAAAAAGACGCGAATCTGTTCCCTGGCACGATGCCTTTCCCGTATAAACGAAAATACCATTAACTAGCTTCACCCTTCCTCGTGAAACTCCATGAATACGTACGGGTAACGTGGAATCGATGTTTCCACGACTAAAGGATCCTTCCCTTGAAAAACAATTTGTGCTGTTTCCCACGCTTAATGTACGTGTAAAAGCGTTTTTTATTTATTTTTTTTTCGATATGAGAAGAACTGAACGAATATTTAAGCGATACAACGTACGCGTATTAAATGAGTTATACATTTTCTAGTAACATTTTAATCAATAAAGCCCGATTCGCCATCCATGTTTAATCATTTCTCGAAATAAAAAATCTCGCCAAGTTGCTATGTGTCTTTGGCCTGAGCGAGGCAAGAAAGAGACGTGCAAATGTTAAGTACTTCTTAAAGTAAACTAGATCTTCTTGCTACTTCAACTCGAGGATTCAAGTTGTCCGTGACACGCGGGATTCGCGTCAGCGTCAGTCGACGAACAAAAATAAACCACCCTCGCACTGTCCGACGTGCTATCTCATCTGTTTACAAATCGCGGTGATCAACAAACGGTGAGGTTGATCTCTCCAAAGGAATCCGCTATGACAACAACATAAAAAAGGGATAACCAATATTTGCCAATTAAAAATTGCAATGTGTGGACTCGAAAATGAAAGGTCTTGCTGCTACTGGACCAATTACATAGTTACACCTATTCTATCGATCACAGTAGAATTTATGGATGTCTTACTAGTTATTAAACAAAGACAATGGTCATTTGGAAAGAAGAAAAGTAAACAAAGCAGCAAGTGTGTTACGGGTCAACAAGGAAGATTAAGAAAAATGAAGCTGGAGTTGACCTACCTGCATGCTTCCGTCGATCGCATGGTAGCAGATGACATTGGCACTGTCCAGCGAGTGTGTTTCTTGGACGGAATCCAAGCCTAGCCTAAACGGCGAAACAATTACTATTTAGGTAGCCCAGAGTAGATATCGGCCGTACCGTGCCTCGCGGCTCGAAGAGCGACTGCAACGAAATCTGGTCGGCGTTGATGACGGTGTTGGCTTGGTGGTGGTGGTGGTGGTAGTGCTGGTGGTGGTGGTGACGGAGAAATGAGGAGGAGGACGCGTAGACGACGTGTGCGCGTTCAAGACACCGGCTTGTTCGAGGTCGAACCTGTTTTCACCCCTTTTTATCGAGACGCCAGGAAGAAGGTGAGCAACGAAGCTGGAGTACAAAGCAAAATCACCGAGAGGGGAAAGAGAAGAAGACGAAGAAGGAGGAGGAGAATTTCGAAAGAAAGTGAGGAAGTTGGCCAACGGGTAGCAGTGCGAGAAAGACGAAGAAAAAGAAGAGACAAAGAAAATGAGGGGAGGAGCCGAGAGGGCGCGACGCCGGCGCGAGAGAAACCCCCTAGGTCAAGGTCGAACGCTGGAAGTAGGAGAGAGAGGGTGCAGTAGACTGCCGATACGGCCCTGAGCTCCATTTGGCCATCGGAGCCTCGTGCAGGACGATCTTCGTTCCACCTCCCCGTCTCTCTCTCTCTTTCTCTCTCTCTGTCTNNNNTCCCTCCCTCTCGCGCACTCACACTCTATACACACCTCAACCCCTTCTTTAGATCGATATACCTAGCCCAGACACACATTTTCTCTCTCTTTCTCTCGCACACGAATCACACTTGGTCGTCCTTATTTATAGAAATTAATTTTAACGAATTTGGATTTGAACGGCACGTACTCCAAATTTAAGGATTATCAGAAGAAGCTAATGGAGCATCGGTTACTATTCCCTTTAACTAATAATAATTGCATCGCGTCGTAAGCATCTTTTATAGATGCCCATATACTTATGTATAATATGTACATATTACACGATACGTATGGCATGCCTCTTCGTATTGTTACGAGCTCTGGTTGAAACGACGAAAGCGATGTTACGTGATTAAAATGTCGCAAATCTGATCGTATCGCCGATTCGCATCTAGTGAATCTAGCATATTCGGATTCTTGGCCAGCATGTATACAGTCTGTAGGAGAAAGAAGAAGAAAAAAAGACGAACGCGTCTCGAGGGTACAGTTTTGAAAAATCATGTTCACATTGGAGATCGTATTACGCAAAGTTGTGTGTACATATAGTTCTGGAAGAGTTTGGCACCGAAAACGCACGCTCAAGCTTTTATCGGATTTTGAAAGCACGAGAAAAGGGGGGGGGAAGCAACGGGTGTTTAGAGACGCGTCAATCGTTTCGAAAATGAGGAACGATCATTAATACATAGAACGTAGATACTCGATAAACAGCCTCGAGACAATGGTCGTTATCGTCGATTTTGCTTTTCTTCCAGTCATTCCCTCGAAACTCGAGAGAAATTTCTTTAGTCACCATCGCATCGATGAAACGCCTCGCACTTTACATCGATATCAGCTTGACACCCTGGTGCGATAGTTGCTATTACGTTCGAGAAATATAGATATGCTTACGTTGTTAATGATGTTCGTTCGATTGAAACGCGATCGTGCGCGTTCTAGTGGTTCCGAGACATTCGATATGTCTTGAAAGATTAAAAAACAAAAAAACGAAAGGATAAAAATATACTAGAGCAAATCGACGTCCGATATACTTCAAGTTTATTAAACCATTTATGATGTAAGAAAAGCGTATCGATCTTAGACCGCGAACTTGTCAAGCACAACGCGTTCGCATCTTCGCAAATGCAACAGATGAAACACATTCGAGGAGAAGACCTTTTCGGATGGCGTGCAACACGTGCTTTTAGCATCCACTTTTAAATTTCGTTTCTCTTTCACGAGAGGATAATCATATTTGCGATCATATCGGCGAACGGTTAGCTGGGACTAACGTAAACACGACCGATAAAAAATCGGCCAAGCGAGGAATCCCTGTCGTAACATCAATGAGTAGAGAATAAATAGAAGCTTCACGAGGTAGAATTAAAAAGTGGAGTAATGGAGTTCAAGTATGGTTAAAAGAGGGCAGCAGCTATAAAGTAAAGCGGCTACTTCCCATCGACCTACGCGATAAAACAGCTTTCGTTTCAGAATTTCGCGCGCTATTGCAACTGACGAAAGTGGCGAGAGCGAGAGCGAGAGAGAGAGAGAGAGAGAGAGAGAGAGAGAGAGAGAGAGAGAGAGAGAGAGAACATTTTATATGTTGCACTGGAGAAAAAATTTATACAGTATCGAGAGTAAAACTAAATGAGTCTAAACTACTTAATTTATTAAATGTTCACTTGACTTGAATATGAAAACTTATGATGATGAATAATTAGTCACCTTTTATTTCTTTATATATATATATATATATCTTTGCACAAACAACGAGTCTTTTTTTAAATGAATTGTTCATCATACCCAGGATAAATCTTTAACGGTAAACGGTCGAGGAGATCGCTAAATCGTCGATAGATGGAGCCTGTTGCATGCGATTGGTCGGTCGAGAACGATAGATTTTATTCTCTCGAGGCAATGCTTGGCCGCAGGCAGGGAAAGCTTCTCTTCTCGGAGACTTCGTGCGCGCGCACGGCGCCATTGCCATTCCTCTTTCGTTGATATTCCCGCTACTACTGCCTCTTCTTCTTTTCCTTTCACCGGCGAGGCATATGTCATTGCAGGGCCGCATGATTTCCTTGAAAGAAAAATACTTCGTGAACCTTTCCTTCCAAAAGACTTTCGAGGAAATATTTATTTGAAATACTTTCTCTACTTGACAAAGTAGCAAAAAGAATATCGACCCGAAAAAGATCATATCGTACTTATTATGTCATAAAAGGTTTCACATTTTTGCAAACTTTTTAAAAGAATGTAAAGATAATATCTTTGAGGATATTTTCAGTGCATCGTTACAAGGAAGTCACCGAAGCTCCCGCCGTGATTGATATTTATTACCAGTCTGGCAAGAAATAAATCTTTAAACTCAATAAAGTGGAATACAATCTTGCTTTGATCGAGCGAAAGATCGTTTCTTCGTGTATTTACGATGGAATACGTGGATATTCTGTTCGAAATGTGCGACTAATATGTCAGATAGAGTCACGGAGTCGTTGCCGATAGCTGGCAAAGGGTAAATTCCAACGAGCCAGTTTCTTAATGGGCTCGAATCATCAAATTAAACGGCGTCCCAAGTCATCGTCTTTTAACGAAAAGCCACGTTAGAATTTTCATCTATTTGGAAGCGCTCGACGCTTGCAAATCATCGCAATCGTTAAAAGATACGAGCGTACAATAAATTAATGATAGTCGATTCCCAGTACCGTTCGATCGTTCGTGCACGATAAAAGTGAATCGTGATCTGTCGAGGAGAAGATCACAATGTGTTTGAATAAAAAATCCAATACCCACTTCTCGTGTAATCGATGTCGTAGAGTGCAAAAGGAGTCTTGGAAGATTCGCAAGAGTCTGACATTCACTTCTCTCTTTCTGGCCTCGTCCCCCTCCTCAGCGGGACAGAGACTGTGGTGCAATAATCGCGTTTTGCGTACGCGATACTCGTTTACGTACTCCGAAAATGCCAGATGGAAATGCTTCTTCCTCTTTTCACTTTGACATTTGAAGAAAGAGTGGCCCGCCTTCGAAATCGAGTCAAGCTACTAACTTCGTTACGTCAAGCGGGACGCGATTTGATGCGTCGAACGCGTCACAAAATTACATAATTCATAAACTCTAACCGTTCGATTCCCTTGGCCATGAGGATTCTTTCTTTTGACTCGTTTCACGGTGCCAAAGTACCGAGACGCTGATCTATGAACGAGCACGCGTTAGCTGACTCGTAAACCTTTTAACATTAACAAACCGTAAACAGTTACCATGAACAGCCAATAAATAAATCAAATGATAAACGATGGGGATGGATTAACGAATGGGTGAACTGAACAACGATCCGATTAACCATGATCATCGGTCGTTCAATTTTTTCGTAGGCAGTAGTTTACGTTGCAAATCTGCCGACGACGAATTAGATCTTATAAAGTAAGCTTCTGGCGCCGGGTAGTCAATTTCGAGACTGGCGTAGCTAGCCAATTTGAAGGAAGGAGGATCGGCCGAGCGATTCGTACGTACATACCTGGTTAAGAGCATCGACGGGCAAGGCAGTAAACGTGTACGACGCCAGAGAAAGAGGGGAACAGAACGGATCGTAGTGGTGGTAGCGATATAAGGCCCAACGTGTGGCGGGCCTCAGCCAGTCCGTGAACGGTACCTACACCTTCAAGGTCCGCGTCCTTGAAGGCTATCGACTTATATCCTAGGATATACGATCATCTTCAGGCGGTATCGTCGACTTCAGATTTATTCGAGCGCTCGCGAGCGCATCCAACGATTTCCCTAAACATCTATCCTCTTCCTCATTATCCTTCGACCCGAAAGAAACCGTCGACAGATGTGGACATCTCTGCTCCAATAACCCTGAACACTCGCTCTTTTATTCTTCGCGAGTGATCGTGCAAGAAAATATAAAAGGAGGAACAAGAAATATAGATATCAAGGAGTCGGGTGATAAAAGCTTGTGAAACGAAAGGACAACATTTTACATCAGGGAGAACTCGACTGTGCTTCAGTCCGAGGATGAGATCCTCGTTGGTGGTGCTGCTGGTGGCAGCCTTCGCTTATGCCGGTGAGTTTAGATCATCGTTTAAAGCGGCATAGGAGTAGTGTCGTAGCATAAAATAGTATTTCGAACTGGGGTATTCGAATTTAGCATCACAAACATCTGTTTTCTCGATCACCGATAAGATTCTCTGCTCTCGACTGGGATATCGTAGATTCGTGGACGGAAAGTGATTGAGATCGTTCCTTGTTCGCACGATCACTTTCGAAAGTTTCGATTTCTACACGGAATCTGGAGAAAACTCTCTCACTCGCGAGAGAACGCGTCGCGACGATTCAAAATGGCGGAAATGAGTATGCAAGACGGGGTGCCCCATGTCGAACAATTTCCCTCTACTTCGAGAACGAAAGACGCGTTCGAGCACTTTCCCGATAGCTCGCTAGGACTTTCCGACTCACAGTCGGCAACTCGAAAGCGGGAGAAAATATGTACCTCGACGCGCACTTCTGGCGGGTGCGAGACGCGATAAGTTGCATAAGAGATTAGAGCGTGAAAGCCTCGGTCGGTCCCGGATGGGTGACGTCACTGCCGTGCCCTGCCGTCTGAAAAACCGGCAGTGGGGGGCAACTTTCCCCGTTTGTCGTTACACTTGGTCGTACATACGGGAGAGCTCGGGGGACCAAAAACGCGTAAAACGCGATACGTTCACCGTGGAAGGTCATCTCTTCGCTTTCGGTTGCTATTGGCTACGAAACCTTCCCTCGTAAGAATTATCCAAATTTCCTGATCCGTAGCAGAGCGCGTCATTTTGAGGTCATGAAATAGATAGATAGAAACGTTATCGATAAACTACTCGATCTACAGAGGGCTTCAGCCGAGTAAAGCGGCAGGAAGAGAAGAAGGAAGAGAGCTTCGAAAATGAGATCTGCAAAGAGAAAGAGGCTGGGGAGTGGTTCAGGCTGGTCGCCGGCGAGGGCGACAACTGCCGCGACGTTATTCAGTGCACGAGTTCCGGCCTCCAGGCCATACGATGCCCGGCTGGTCTCTACTTCGACATCGAGAAGCAGACGTGCGATTGGAAAGACTCCGTGAATAACTGCAAGCTGAAGAATAAGGAAAGAAAGTCGAAACCTCTTCTGTACACGGAGGAACCTCTATGCCAAGATGGATACTTGGCCTGCGCCGATCAATCGTGCATCGAGAGAGGCCTCTTCTGCAATGGCGAGAAGGATTGCACCGATGGTTCCGACGAAAATATTTGCGGTAAGTCCAGGAAATGTTCTTCGGTAATTATTGTATGCCGTATCGAAGTGAGCGATAGTAAAATGTCGACCGAATCCGGTCTCGCTAACATTTCGCCTACGTCACAGACATGGACAACGACCCGAATAGTGCACCACATTGCGACCCCGCTGTCTGCGTCCTTCCCGATTGTTTCTGCTCCGAGGACGGAACGACCATTCCCGGTGATCTCCCGGCCAAGGATGTGCCGCAGATGATCACGATAACCTTCGACGATGCCATCAACAACAACAACATCGGCCTTTACAAAGAGATCTTCAGCGGAAAGCGCAAAAATCCAAACGGTTGCGATATCAAAGCCACCTTCTTCGTCTCCCACAAGTACACTAATTACTCGGCCGTGCAGGAGATGCACAGGAAAGGCCACGAGATCGCGGTACATTCCATCTCGTAAGTATAAAGAGATTTTCTAATCGAGACGCGGCGACGCGACGTATCCTACATAGGTACCTACATATGTACATCTACACTCGCGACTCTATATCGCGAATAATTCTTTTGACATTCCAGACACAACGACAACGAACGCTTTTGGTCGAACGCCACGGTCGACGAATGGGCGAAGGAGATGGCTGGTATGAGGGTCATCGTCGAGAAGTTTGCTAACATAACAGATAACAGCGTCGTCGGTGTCAGAGCACCCTATCTTCGGGTGGGCGGTAACAATCAATTCACGATGATGGAAGAGCAATCTTTCTTGTACGACTCGACGATCACCGCGGCACTGAACAATCCACCCCTTTGGCCTTATACTATGTACTTCAGGATGCCTCATCGTTGCCACGGAAATCTTCAACACTGCCCGACAAGGTGAGCTTCGTGTGTGGCAGTGTTCAGCCGGAGTCAGTAAAAGTGAGAAATGTAACGAATACATTTTTTATTCAGATCCCATGCCGTGTGGGAAATGGTAATGAACGAGTTAGACCGTCGCGAGGATCCACAAAACGATGAGTACTTGCCCGGTTGCGCTATGGTCGACTCTTGCAGCAATATCCTGACCGGAGATCAATTTTTGGAATTCCTCAATCACAACTTCAACCGTCATTATCAACAAAACCGCGCTCCTCTCGGTCTTTACTTTCATGCCGCCTGGTTGAAGAACAACCCCGAATTCCTGGATGCTTTCCTCTTCTGGATCGATGACATCTTGGATAACCAGAACGACGTCTACTTTGTAACGATGACTCAGGTTATACAGTGGATCCAGAATCCACGTACGGTCTCCGAGTCGAAGAACTTCGAGCCCTGGAAGGAGAAGTGTGTCGTCGACGGCCCGCCAGCCTGCTGGGTACCGCATACTTGTAAACTGACCGCGAAAGACATCCCTGGCGAGACCATAAACCTACAGACTTGCGTACGTTGCCCCAATAATTACCCCTGGATCGATGACCCTACAGGCGACGGTTTCTACTTGTAAACGGAGTATCGTCTCCTCGTTCCTTCTTCTCGTCTAAGTCAATTCTTCGATACCCCCGCCCGCTCCCCGCCCCGCTCCCTTCTTTCCACGATTCGTCCCAAAGTATCCTAAATTCGTGTTCCGTGTCGCACGTACCTCGCACTTTCCGAACTTCGCTAACAAATCTCTGCGTGTCGATACTTCAAGATCAACAATCACGAGAGCATAACTATAAATCGAGCTACGATTATTTACACGAAAATAACAAGAACAGAGAACTATTTTCCGAAATCTTCGAAGAAAAGGATAAAGAAAGAGAGAAAGAGATATAAAATAAAAATAGAGATAGAATCGTCGAGAGAGATTGATCATCATTCGATAGGCTACGATGTTCTAAGCGTGCGCACCAGCGCTAGCGATCTGTGATAAACCCTCGCGACTCGTGTCCTTGAGATTTTCGGTAAGGCACAAGACCAGGATAATAACGGCGACGAAGACGATGACGAGAGTATTCGCAGAATTTCAGCCACGTCGGCGACGTTAATGTAATTTTTTCCTTCTCCCTCCTCCTTTTCTTCTTCCTCTTCTTTCTATCTTCTTCCTAAACCATCTCATTTCAAACCCCTCGGCGTCTTTCGTAGCTTTGAAGAGAAATTTCAGACCCATGGAAAAAGGTGGGCTCTTCGGCGACACTCGATGTTAATATATATATATA
>JAIFRP010000062.1:0-18688 GCA_032403825.1 Odynerus spinipes | reverse complement strand
CACATACACCCCACACACGCGCGCGCGCGCATATAAATATTAAATATAGTATATTTAATATTTATATATGTATATAAATATTAAATATTATCGCGTATGTATATTTTTAAAGAACTAAGTGATAGTACCAACATCGTTTACGAAAGAATGAACCTTTAATAAAAGATCCCGATAAATTCGGAACGACTCTACCGTTTTATCCTTCTCTTGATGATGTACCTTCGTTCGAATCAGCGATTGATTTCGATCAAAGAAGCGATTCAAAATAATTAAATGCTCTCAATTTTTGTCCATTTCTTGGGCAATGTATGCGCACGTATGTAGGTGGATCGGGTCGGCAACCAGCCTCGGCCTTAATTCTATTCTACTCGATGAATCGTATTAAGATCAAGGCCACTCTCTAACCGGGGTGGGATTCTTGTGGATCGACGATCACGCGTAGGTACGTTAAGAAATCTCCATCATATTTTTATCTTTATTCTTCTTCTCAGTTCGAGGGAACGTACTAAACAATTCTTCCTCTTGAATTCACCTACGACGAGAATTCGATGAGATGTCATACGGCTTCTCCGAGCTACAAATTTTACGCTCGATTGCCGACAAGGATAATCTATTTTCTTTTTTTTTCTTTTTTTTCATTTTTTTCTCACGGGGACAACTACCCACAACGCATCTTTTTGCTATTCAAAAATAGATATCTAATAAAGTAGCAAGTTTTATTTATACCTATAATGACGTTGCGCAATGCGGTTATTGTAGTACAGCGAAATCGCATTTGAGACGCAAAAGTTGCCGTGTTATAAGTAATGATAAATAAAATAAATAAACGATTTGACGATCGATCAAGGGAGATCAACGGTGTTTCCTTGGTGCTATAAAACTCACTGTGTATGCATGTGTGTGTGTGTGTGCGAGAGAGCGCACGCGCGCGCTCGTGTGTGCACAAGTAAGTACACATGTAGTTGTTTACAGAAAGGACAATCGTCGCTTCATCGATACGGAATTCCATTACTTTCCTCGAGGAGAAAAGCGATAATGCCAAGTGGTAGAGAAAGAGAGAGAGAGAGAGAGAGAGAGAGAGAGAGAGAGAGAGAGAGAGAAGAGAGGGTGAGAGGGAGATGACAGTGCGAATGCAGGTGGGACGAAGGAAAAAAAATGTTGGTAACCTCGTGAAATACCAAGGAGTCGACACCAACGGAGCCTCACCAACGTCGATTGCATTCCAATGCAGCCTTTCTTCTTTCGATCCTATGGACGCTGTTTCCATACACGCACACGCACACATAACCGAGACGTATTTAAATGTTTAACATTTCCGCAGCTCATCGCACGCGATCAGCCTTATTTTATGTACACGAACACCCATACATATCTTCGTAATCCTTTTAATCACGCTAGTAGTGACAGTATTGCGTTTATCGAATATTTTCAATAGACTAAACGGACAATGGGATGTAATAAACGTCTACGATCATCATTGGCTCTTTGATTGCCATCCTCATCGACACGATATTTTTGCAATAGAAAGTTTCTGTCCGCAGAGGAGCGTACCTACTTCCGCTCGTACGCATTTACGTGGCCATCGCGGGGATCGATTTTTCGCATCTCATGTAAATGCGACGTTGTACCCACGATGAAATTCCACATAGATTTCGCAACGCCTTTCGTTTGCATCTCGGTCGAGTACGACCGGTAGTCATCTTCTTCCCTTTCCACCTTATCCTCTTTTAAGCAGCGTGATGCGTCAGCCAGCGAGACTTTCACGCCTTCGTTCATTCAGGATCAAAAGTATTCGTTGAAAATTGGATTCGACGAATATAAGATTAGAAGATCGTGCGAATTTCGAGTGCGATTAAAAATATAGAGATGAAAAAAGTGAGCTAACGAAACGTTCAAAACCTTACGGAGCAATGGTTACGGTTGGGCCTGAAAATCTCGCGCAAGCGAAAGTAGAGAAAGCTGCCTATCTTGGTACACCGGCAAGGCCGTTCTCGGCTATAACTCGAAAGGCGCGTTCGAAGCCACTCGGGATGCTGAAGAGATCACGTGCGACGATCTACTCCCATGCAACATCGTTTATTGACTCTTCCTCTCGCCTTTCCTAGGCACGATCTTAACGAATTGTCTGCAAGCGATTTGATTCTCCCAATTTGTCGAGCCTTTGGTAAAAATGCGAGTCTTAAACAACGATTGAGATTGAGACGTATGATTTGCAATAATTACGTATGCATCTAAGATGCCACATTGGCTTCCATTGCGTGCCATCGGTCGAAATGTATGCCGGCGAAATTGACATCTACTAGGTCAGTGGGTGACCCATGGTGACTAGTACAGTCATTTATATGATATTTAATCAGTTCATATCGAAATATGTGAATCGCTATCATATACACTTTGCTGGTTGACTGATATTATCATCAAAAAATCTAACAAAGCATTGAAACATCGTTACGCATGTTTCAACATAATTATAAAAGTTTGCTAAAAATGCTTCACATATGTACTTGTTGCTATATTTAGAAAAAAAAAAAACAACAACAACAATGTAGAACTATACGAATTAAAATAGTCTGTTGTAAGCATGAATGAAATGAGAAATATTTTTAATAATAAAAAAAATTATCCTTCGAGCCGGATTTGAACCAGCGACCTATGGATGCCCGTACTTCAAACACTACCGATCATAATAACCTACTACAGTCCACCGCTCTACCAACTGAGCTATCGAAGGCTTGTTAATTCTCGGTCCAATTTCTATGTTAATTATTGTACGCATCGCATCATAACAAAAGACAAAAATAATACAGTTTCTACCACTAACGCGAGAGCAAAGTTAACTTTCTAATCTATAGTCATTTATAACTATCCACACAGTTCACGTAAATTAATCAACAATAAGTTTATAATTAAAATTGGACAACAAAATAAAATCCGTTTCAATCATGAGAGAAGAAAAAACATATCCTTCGAGCCGGATTCGAACCAGCGACCTATGGATATCCGCGTCATGTATCTGTCATCAAGATCTCGACCCAACTACAGTCCACCGCTCTACCAACTGAGCTATCGAAGGCTTGTGCTTCATAGATCACTCCTACACCGGATTCCTCCTCGCACGCGTCTCAACGAATATAAAAAAAGAAAAGAACGTGTTCGTACCTCGGTATAAAAAAATCTCCTTCGAGCCGGATTCGAACCAGCGACCTATGGATCGCCGCCATTTTTCTTATCTTCTTATATGTTATAATATCGATCAATCAACTACAGTCCACCGCTCTGCCAACTGAGCTATCGAAGGACGACGTTTGGTCGATTTAATTCGACTCTCATGTCTCATTCTCAACTCTCGAACACTCCGATTACATTCGGTTGAACGTCTTACATCCGATGCACGTGAAATGACAATTTTCTGGACGATTTCTTTAACGATATTTGTACGAGTAATATCTTTCTCTTTCTTCTCGCTACGCAATGTAATGTCGGCATAACATAATAACCATTCTTATATCGCTACCGGCATTACACGATCGTTCCACATGGCCGAACATAGTTCTCTTTTCATTGCATTACGTACAGTCATACGATTGTCGAACTCGCTCGCGTGAAGTAACCACAAGAATAACCGCTGCGTCGGCTACTCGCAATCAGCTTAATGGGAAATAAATTGCACGAGGAAATTGCAATTAGCGAAGTCACTCGATAGGAAGGAAAGTTTCAGCGGGCTGAAGAAATTCCTCGTCGATTGTTCTAATTAATAGACACACATATGCGTGCTCTACCGGTCGGATTTATAACGCGAGCTTCGTTCTTTCTTACGTTCGTAAAACCATTCCGGGATTTCGACGATCGACTTAATTTCTTTTCGCATCCTTGCGAACAGCCTTGAGACAATTTAAGAGGTCGACGAGTGATGTCCTTCATCCTAAAAAGCAAGGATCGGTTTGACTCGTCCATCGTTCGAGGATACATATCCGTGAGTTCGAATTACCATCGAGACGAATTCACCTTGATGTTTAAGAGCAAGCCAGCAAGCCAAGGAAGGCAAAAATGTCCCGGGCAACGTTCCGTCACGATTTCGAGGGTCTCCTGCGCTTATCCACGGCGTATCTCTCTACTCAAATAACTCGTTGCATTATTCCCGAAGCATGCACCACACCTCTTCTTACGCCCACGCACATACCGGGGCCTTTCCCTTTGAGGAAGTTCTACCAAGCGAGTTCCCCACTTGTAAAACGAGAACTCGTCCTACTCCTATCATCGATCCAGTATTGAGTCACGCGGAAGAAGCTTAGTATAAAAACCCTATAAAAAGTCTCCTTCATTTTTCCCCATCCCATATCATCAACGATCATTCGCGTTTTCTAATAACTACGACATTTCTCGTAACGGGATATTTCAGCAATGTTACGACATTATCGCATTATCCACTCTCATACTCACGCACCAGATATATCTTGGCGAGATCACGGATGAGAGTCCCCCCTACTTCGAAAGAACGACTTCGTATCTTCCTTCGTATGCCTGACTTGTACATGACGTACGACATTTGACAGTGAAAGTTATCCGTGTTTGGAAGCGTAATCCAGAAAATAATATGCGTAATGTGTCTACGCAAGATAATCTAAGCTTGACGATTTCGAGCTAGCTTTCCATGGGAAGTAGTCAAAATATTTCTTAAAAAAAACTTCGACTTCGATCCTATGGATCTTCCCTGAACGTTTGCCAGGAGCTACAACGAATGAATAATTCTGGATATCAAATGCAGCCCGATGTGGTAAAAATCGCGAAAGAGCTGACGCGAGTGCAAAACGCGAAGGCAAATATCCAAGCGGATGCCGAGCAACCGTCCGACCCTGCTTGGACGAAGAACGGGTGAAAGTGACAAGAGGCAAGGTCGACCGAGGCGAGTCATTACAAAATCAGGAATTCCTCGAAAACAAGCGATTCTCGCGCGATCACCTCCGATCGTTTCGATCCTTGTTATCTTCCTACCGCTAGACGGAACTTGCGTAAACGTTGCAAATTGGAAATTGCTTAACGATTTTTATCTACTCGACGAACGATAACCTTCCACTTAGATTTATCTTCTTCTTTTTTCTTCCTTTACGACGACGAGTGGGTTCAAGCTCCGATCGTTTACATTTTTTTCTCTCTTTTCGAAACCTCGCGAAACGATACCATTTCGAAATATCGTTAGAGACCGAAGTAGTAACGATTCGTCAGAGAAACGAGAGGCACAAGAAGAAGTCTCGCAATGAGATTGCCGGAAGGAACGAAAGAAAGTCCTTTCGACGACCCGAATTTTACGATCCACCTTTCTAAATTGGCCTTCGAGATTTGTTCGTCGCGCGACAGCATGAAGCTTGCGAAATCAAAGTTATTAATTTTTGTTTGGAAATTTCTCTCTCTCTCTCTCTCTCTCTCTCTCTCTCTCTGTCGCGTATTCACTTTTTATGACGTTCGATGTAAAAGCTGCAGGATTTTCTAAGCACTTATTATAGCGTAAAAGTTTTACGAAGAAAACAATTCAAGATAGAGAGAAGACGAGTTATCAGCTGTTTCGATGAAAGTTCATACACATACTACATTCTATTCGGATCGGAGCAAATCGATATATCGAATTGACCGTGGTATTGTCGATTACGAGGAATATAACGGAAGACTGTTTCTGCAAGGTGAACCACCTCTCTTTTCACCAATGGTCGCACGTCGATCGATGAAGTAGCTTATTAGATAGAATTTCTCTTTTCGGCGCTTCTCCAGAAATATCGCGTTTAATCGATTAAGGAAAAGTGTCGCGATGCCTATCTAAACGACTAATCTTATTCGCTTCTTACTTCTGGTAGCCTCGCTTTAAATACTCGAGTCAGTATCGCGCTCTATCCTTCCAATTCCACTTCTAATCACGTCCATATGCCGCGAAGACGCGGCTTCGGTTCGAAAATGAATGCCACGGCGAAATAACGGGAAAACGCATTACGGCAACGGTAAATCCTGCTTCCTGCGAGTAATCAAAGAATCACGTTTTAAATCGATGTAAAAAAGCGTAGGACTCGTGTACATTGCCGAGCCGTAACTCAAGCTGCTCGTAGCTTTTAGGATTTAGTAAGTTTCGTAAAATTCTTCCGGAGAAATGAGTCGAGAAGAAGAGAAGATTGCGCAAGATAAGCGACTCCTTTCACGTTCGATCGTCAAGTACCACGATGGAGACGAATTTCTCTTTCGATTAACGTCAAAATCATGGCAACGACTACACGTTGAATAATTCAACTATCGTTCGAAGAAGATACGCGATTCTCGCGATCTACAATTACACAATAAAATAGCCTTTAACGACAAAGATACGTCGTTGTAAGCTAATGATTAGAAGCTAGCAAGTCAACTTGGATGTATTAATGAAGAGATCACAGGACCGTTTCAGTACTCATTCAATAAGTTTCTACTCAATATTTTTCCTCATAGCTTCGCGTACATCGAAACAACAGAAGGCTGTTTCTACAAGGCAAACCACCTTTCTTCTTACCAGGGATGGCATTCCGTGATACGACGGATAATTCAACTACGGTAATCCGATATAAAACTAATCGCGAAGTGGGTAAGCGCGATGAGATGGAGACGTTTAATTCCTTTGACGCGTTCTCTTCTTCAAGATGTGCATACTACCCAATCGAATTTCTCTGTCGATCGTCGGAAAATCTGCCGAGGTAGACGCATTCTCGAAATGCAAAAGGCTACTTTCAGACTTTTTCCACGCCTCGAAGTGCCCGGCGATTCGATAAATGCTCGAGAAAGTGAGCACCAGCGAGAATAATCAAGTGCTCATCACCGTGCGTACAGGTTGTAACGAGTAAGTACGGTCGGGCGATTGGTTGTGTCAAGATAAACCTGTTTCATCTGTCGAATCTTACAAAATCTCGTAAATAGACTTTGGAAAAAGTGTATCGCGCAAAGGTCTACCTCATAAGAAAAAAATTGATGGATATTTGATCGTTCGAGCGAGTACGCCGCGCCGCGCCGGCTCCGTGCGTGTAATAATCAGCCCACGATTTTCGTTACACTACGTATAGAGAAACGTTGTGTGTCGGCAAGAAAGAGGTGTACATTTCGAAATACGAGATGCGCATAATTATGCTCGCCTACTTACATATCGGTGTTATATTATACACGCATCGGGAATGCAACGAACCCAAATTTATTTCTGGCACACCCTAAACTACCTGCTCACCCTCTGCTCACCCTTCACAACCGCTTTTTCAGGTTTAGACGAACGTACTTTTTTTCTTTCTCTCTTAAAATACGATCCACCTCATCGAAGAAGCCTCGGCATTTCGGTTTGTTCTCGCGAGATCGAGAAAATCTCGAGAAAGGCCAAGTAAACGGGTCAGATCGTCGTCGTAGGTGACGAAACGAGTCGATTCTATTCCAGTCACGCGACAGAAGAAGAGGTCTCGTATGTACGTACGAGCGAGGCGCAATGCCGTCAACATGATTTTCACCTTGACCGTGTGCGGGTCATTGTCCACTACTTTTCGATACCCTAGAACGCGCTTACGAAAATAAGAATTTGACCGTCTAAGATCGCCTCGAGAAATATTGTTTGCAGGTAGACCATTCAGTTGCTAGAAAATCATGCTAGTGCGTTTCGAATGAAATCGGCTGACCGAATTTAACAAGCTTTTTCTTTCTTTACGGCATGAAAAAGTTGAGGGCGAGTCCTCTCCAGATAGTAAAAAAGGTCGTTCGTACCGGAATCATGTTCAAAGTTAAAAAAATGCTTATGCCGAAGAAAGCTCGATTCGCGTGGTAAGAGGAGGTTAACGTGCCGAGGCAGGATGGCGCTTGCGTAGACGAAGTAGACATCATTTTAAAATGCCGACTGCCAATTGACATTTATCCCATGCACGTAAGACTATCTACGTCGTCGACGTGGTCCTAGACGAGATAGCAACGTATTCTTGCGATCCTTAGGATTAATCTGCATTTCGTAATGGCTCATCGGCCATGCTCTTTAACTAAGGATCCTAGCTCTCTCTCTCTCTCTCTCTCTCTCTCTCATCTACATGACTTTTAAAAAAGGAAGTACGATTACTGGTACGAGGACTTTTCCTCCCTCCCTGGCCCCCTCTCTCTCTCACTCTGTCCCGTCTTCTTCAAGGAGAGGAAGAGATTTCGACGGCTGATTGATTTTCTCACCGTACGAATACGTAGACGCTTTTGACCGACACTCAATACTGATATTATATAATCAATCTACAATGCATTCTGTCGATATTTCGCGAGACTTCTGTCAACTCGACGGGAGATCAAAACGAACGATATCGGATAGGTACGTTATGGCGCCATAAAATCGGTTGAGATAGAAGATAGAGAGGACTTCGGAGAAGTCCGAGACTCTCTGGAAATCATTCGAGGTTCGTTAATAAGAATTCAACGAACGTTCGGATCAAGGTTTCACTATACTTTCTCGGCCAGTGCGATTTTCGACTCTCTCTCTCTCTCTCTCTTTCTCTCTCTCTCTCTCTCGCTCGCTCGCTCACCTTCCCTCCCACCCTCACTGTCTCTCCATCTCTGTCGTTCTTTTTCATTTTCTTTTCCCCTTTCTCGGCTGAAGTCAAAAGAAAGAAACAGAGGCTATGATTCTCAAATAATCAAACGGAGATAGAAAGAGAAAAGAGACAAAGTAAAAAGAGGATAATGCGCGCGCGCGCGCGTGTGCGTGTGAGACTGCACACACAGTGACTAGAGGCTACTCGTGCTCTTCGAAAACTGGTTTTCTGCTTTTCTTCGTGTTTATTGTACAGCACGCCGGTGAACGTGTGCCCCCATTGGCATCCCGGCGCGTGCATCGCGTCAAGGACTCCACGCTATGCGTTTAGAAATGCCTTAAAGTTGGACCCTTATGAGACCATGTGCTTCTATTAGCAAGCTTGTTCTTTTCATCCACGAGTCGTTCAATATTTATTGCTGGTCGAGTGAGTTGTTTCAAAGATTCATCGTTCTCTGACAATCCGATCGAGACACGCGTTTTTCAGATAGTCTTCTGTGAATTATTTTTTAAGTATGTATATGTTGCGATAGAAAGGCAGAGATAAAGGCAAATATGGAGTTCGATCTTTGATACGAGCGAATCGAGTGGTGTAACTATGAGTATATCGTGTTACAGTCAGGTACCAGACGATTATTATCGACCAGGAAGCGAAATTGTATACAAAACCCGATTGTTACTTCCATATCTCTCTAACGAATTACCTTTATAGAGTCGTCGCGACTTTCGAGATAACACCGTCAACTTTTCTAAGTAATCCGATTCCTTTAACGCGTCCAAACGTCTTGGTTTGGAATGCCAATGTTCTCTGACGAAGTATGCTGCGATCGTGAGTAACCCGTTACTCCAAATATCGATGTGTAAAAGAGAATAACTGTGTCCGTTAAAGAAAACGTTAGAAATACGTTTTGTCTCCCGCAACATACTGTCACAAACAACACTGACCTTTACCATGTAAATCGTAAACTTATCGACTGCTCCCTCGTCTAATGTTCCTGGATATAAGTGCGTTGCGCGAAGAGTTGTGTCCTTTGGCCAAGGCTTCGTGCGTTTTCCGTTTTATATAGAAGAGAATCTTCGTTTCTTCTCCTAATCTTGTGCGCAGAACTGCGAAGAAGAAGAAGAAGAAGAAGAAGAAGAAGAAGAAGAAAATGGTAAACTTTTAGCAAGTAGAAATTTGACTCGGCTTGTCCATTTATGAACTTAATATCTTCACGTTCCGTGTACATACGTTTGCATCGAGATCGTCGTCTCTCTATCTTTTCTCTTTGTTCTCTTTGGTTTCTTCGAAATGGAGTTTACATGTCATGAACGCCTCTGGCATATAACGCAGACCACTCGTTCACATGCCAAGCCAAGAGACGCGGCCTTTGTCAATTGGTTATGACCTCGATAATGAAACCGACTCGAACACACACGTTCATCGTGCGGTTTCCATTCCAAGTGGACTCTGTTGTGCGCATCGATAAGATCTCTAAATGCGAACGAAAAAATTATTATTCTCGTGTCAACGAAACGGACTATCCTGCTACTGCTACTTACTTGGCTCTTAATGTATTTGGTCTCAACGACTTGACTCGGCTTGATTTTGAAAATTCGACAAAAAGTTTTGTGGCACGAAGGCCTTTACGAAACTTAGGTGACTACGTTGTTTTCCGCAGGCGCGTAACACTACGCCTTTAGAAAACTAAGACACGAGCGAGTCGATGCTTGAAATTGCATTTGCACCAAATCGTTTTCTAAACCTCAGAATGAAAGGTAAATCCTTGTAGCTGTTTCTAACGCTAAAACGTAGTTTCTAAGATTTCCGAATGATCTAGAAGCTAATATATTGTAAAATCTTTACTCAGAAACAGCTCGTACCTTTCTTAAAGTTTGGCAAGAAGATTCTTGACTTTCTCGATTTTTCTATATTCACCGACAAATTATCAACATTTCCAACATCCTTGAAGAGTATCTCGTCTACTACTGAATTCTTTGAAAGAATCATCAAGAATCTCCTTCGAGCAATCGATTTATAAATCACGTGTAAAGGTACTCGGTCTTAACGAAAGGTGGGTCGAAAATCTCTATATTTCCCGAACGCTAGCAAGAAGGTGGCAGCACAGTCCGGAAGGTGAAAGTTCTTACGAAGAAAAGGGAAGGAGTGGTGGTGTACATATAGAGGGGCGAGAGGGCGCGGCTTGTCCAGACGGTCTCCATCCTGACAACGACGACGACGACGACGACGACGACGACCACGACGACTAGCAACAATGTCGCCGAGGTTGATATTCCTATTAGTAGGAACCTTTTGTCTATTCGCTGGTGAGTACGACTCGTCACCCTCCCTCATCTTCCCTTGCCATATCTTTTCTCCGTTCTAGTTCAAAAATATTCTCCTTTCGCGATATCTTTAAGAAATAGAAAAAATAGAGACAAATGTTTACGAGTTTCTTGACAAATGTTGGAACACTTTACGTTGAGGAGTCGCAAAAATCATGAAATACTGCCTCGAAAATAGTGAAGAAATTGAGAGTGAAGTGGAGACTTTAACGAGTGATAGAGACGGTACAAGGACTCGCGCGATCTACACTTTTCTTTTTCCAGATGACTTCGTCCTTTCGCGTTATCGATATTTAAAACGATATTTAAGAGACTTCAAGAGAGCGTATGTCGTACTTTACACTTCGTGTCCTTTTATTCGATTTATAAACGAATTTTAACCGTTGTTTGGCAAGTACCGTTGCGTTCTCAAAAAAAAAAAAAAAAAAAAAAAGTGAAAGACGAATAGACAGCGGGCGATGGTAAGGAGGAAGGGGGGAGGAGGCGGAGGTGGAGGAGAAGGAGAGAACATGCTTCGGATAACCAGCATCGCTTTCCCCGTGCTCGCCCTGACATTTCCAAGACTTTCTACTCTCAGAGTTCGTCGACCTATGTATTCCTAGCGTCTCCGAGTTCGAACTCGCAACACACGATCGCGACATTTTCCACGACTCTCGATCGTGATGCCGTTTACATGCGAATGTCACGGAGTTATCAAAGAAATCGGTATTCGTAACACGTACGTATGTGGAAAAAATAACGATGCCCATACTCACGACGTAAAGGTAGAAAACAAACAGAGCGCCCAATCGAAGCGTATGCCGAATAAAATATTTTCTTCAACATTGTTGGTACTTTAATCGAAGAAACCACTAAATTTACAATATATCCCATTTTTCTAACGATCACGAAGAAAAATGCTTTCGCCAATTACGATAAACGGTCCATAATTTTAAGGGAGAATTCGTTTGATTCTAGGAACACATGTTAGAGCACAGGACGAGGAAGGTGCTGATGATCTCGATGCGAATGCCGAAAAACTTTGCCATGACAGACCAGGGGACGAGTACTTCCGGTTGAGCATAGAAGGAGACTGTCGCGATGTCGTTAGGTAAATCAATGATAATAATAATCAAATATTTTGCCAAGTGAAAATCTGTGCTTGGACGTTCAGCGCGCTGCGAACACCTTTGATCGTTAACTTCGTCTTCGTAAAGTGAGTCGGAGAAAGTTCACGGGTAACAATGACTTTCGAACGAGTAAACTCATCCGAAAATTATCCGTCGAATAAAATAAATCCTGGTTGAACGAATAAATGGATTACGCAATCTTAATGAGCTATGTATGTGCACACCTACTTGAAATAGGATGTGCGCGACTAAGCGATATTTTATACATTACGATCATTCGCTTGAAAATGAATTATGATTATCGCGAGATGATTTGTCGATATCGCGGCATGTAGCGCGCTTAAAAATGAAGAGAAGGAAGCTGTGAACGAGTAAACTTTTATATAACGCGGCTCGCTAAGGAGATCAGAGTAACAGTGAAGTATGTACTTAGCTACTTTCGTTTTCACTCGCGGACAGTATGTAGTTTATACGGTATTTCTATCGAACATTATCCTCGTTCGCTGTTTCCTAATCGGGGCCAACAAGTACATAATACGCGTACGGAAGTTTATTTTTATTAAAACATTGGATGAACACCGGCTTGCTCCATCGTAAAACAAATTCTACTTTCGATAATTCACGATAATCCAGAACAGCTAAAGTCTCGAGAAAATTGTGATTGCATTACGTACTGCACATGTAGGTAGATACTTGTATCTAAGTATATGCGATGCAAAAATGAAACATCGGGTTTCCATGAACGAGCGGTTTTCTCTCTGAGTCATTCGACCTCCGAGACAGGGGAGTCATATACTCAAGGATTCTAGATTCTGTTCGCTTCGAAAAGAAACAATATGTAATATGCCTATAGCATGTCAAGAGAAGAAAAAAAATGTTATTACGCGCAGTGTATCGTAATGATATTTTGCACGTTACATGAACGCGAGCATACGATTACAATGCGTTTGGATGCGAATAATCTTAGGTGCGACAAAGCCACCGAGATCGGAGTCACCAGATTGGCAACGGTACGATGTCCAACGGGTCTCGCATTCGACATTGAACGACAAACCTGCGATTGGAAGACAAATGTCAAGAACTGCGAACAACTGGAGAGTAAGCGAAATTTTTTTAATTTTCCCTCGTAGACTGAAACGCGTTCCTTTTCTGCGTTTATCAGGTGTACAAGGTCCGGGCTGAAGAAAATCACTTGTCCCAGCGGATTGGCCTTTGACTTGGACAAACAGACCTGCGACTGGAAGGGCAAAGTCACCAACTGTGACAAGCTCGAGAGTAAGTCGTAGAATCGGGTGGTGAGAATCGGAGCGATCGTTATTGGTTCGTTTATGGTTCTTCATCGACGATGCATCGTGTCAAAATCGTGATCATTGAAAATTCTCCATTCGGTACTCAAGTTGAGTCATTGAATTTTTGAAAGACGTACCCACGATGGAATCGTTGACCTCTCTATCTGAAGAACCTAGAAAGCTCCGGTTTCCTCGTAGACTCATGACGTAGCACGCACTCAAAAACTACTACTACTAGCGCACTAACGCACTGTATATGCTCGACTCTTTCGAGAATGATCAACGATCTTTCGACGGCTCTAACAAACGTCTGTAAACGGAACGAATCATTATAAATGAATACAAAAAATGTTATTAGAGCAATCGAATATCGTGGAAAATTCTTTAAAATTCAAACTAACGCGTACTTTAGATCTACAACTACTTTATACTTCTTATATCTCTTGCACATCCTCGCTACATCACCTAACCAAACTAATCGGTACAAAAAAAAGAAACCGGTCCTTCGTATCATGATTAACGTTAGCTCGTTGTCATCGAAAAAAAAGGAAGGGGACTTGTTAGTTGACGTGATTGCGTGGCACTCCTAAATAGAGGGAAACCGAGGAGCCTAGACTTATCTTAGATGGACGCTCTTCTTTGGGCTTTGATCAGCATGATTTCGTCGTCGTTTCACAGCGAACGATCTAAATTAGCAGTGGCACGCAATGATTTTCTAACGTCGTACGGCGCACACAAACGTTCCTTTCTCTTCGCGATCGCTCCAGGTACGAGCTAGCACGCACTTGTTTACCGGTCTCTCTCTCTCTCTCTCTCTCTCTCTCTATGTCCATCCATCTATCTGTCTATTTATATACTATATATTTATTTGTATCTCTCTCTATCCACTTTTATTTCCTGACATCCATATCTAATTCGCTCCGGCGAATTAGCCTCTCTATAAGAGTTCGTCATTAATCGGACGTCATTATTTAACTTTTACTCGATGAAAACATTTTTATCTCCACCGGATACACCTAATCGATCATTTATTGAAGAGTAATTTAATTAATGTCTCTTCAGTTTTCTTTCCCGTTTTTTAAACTTTTCGATCTCAACGAATGTCGCGATGTCATGTCATTTTTATAGAAACAAAATGAAGACATAAGCTGCATGTGAAGCATCGCAATAGATAAAGCTTCTTCGTCTTTTATACATCGAATGCGCGAGAATACGCGATTAACAAAATGTGCTCGTGCCTTTCACAATCGGCGTCTCTCTCTCTCTCTCTCTCTCCTTATATATATATATATATAAAATATGTATGTATGTATGTATGTATACACATCTATCTATCTATCTTCCCCATCTTCGCCCCATTTCTATCTTTCATTTTTTCACTTTTCTTGTCTTTTTCATTTTTCTCAAATACCTTCTTCATAGGCATGCGAAATGCAGATATAACAGCCAAAAGGCTTGCGTGCGTCGTTGTGAGCCGGCGAAGCCCTCGAGTTACGACCTTTCCGTTGAGTAAAAAACAAATACTCTAGACTTTTGCGAAAGGACTGACAGTGCGACGAGAACATGGAACAGGACTGAAAGTCAAGGCTGACTATAGTTAGGATCGTATTAAAGAAATAATAAAAAATAAATAGAAACTGATAAGACCGGTTCGATGATTCCATTTTTTTGAAATGATGAAAATCAAAGGAATTCTATGTATATATGCAAACAAGTAAAGTTAGCTTTACTATTACTGCTATTGCTAATACTACCACCACAACCTGCCACGTTTCCTTTACGATGTACGTAAACACATGCAACACGCGGCAGACACATACACCACACTCTCCGCCACTCCTCCGTCGGTTAATGATATCTCTTGGTAAAAGTAATCAGAAATTGTCGTAGAAAGTTGTTTTCGGTAAAAGACAAGCTTTGGAAATGGGTTAGAATTAATGTTAGCACGATATCTCAGCTTTCTTAATTGCAGACAGACATTCAGAAAGAGAACGGTACTCCCTACGGGCGTCGATGCGTGTAAATATAAAATTGGGAGCAAAAATAGTGTACTGGGCCTTGATTACACATGTATTGCAATAATGCATTACACTACACACTTATTAGATCACCCATGTTGACCTAATTTTCAAAAGTCCACCGAGGTAGATCGGACTCTCGAGTTCTCGCTTCGAGACATTATTAATCGTGAGTTGCGTTTACAGAGCCACGTAAGGTCTTGCCCATCTTAAAAACCGACGAACCAGTTTGCCCCGATGGAAAGTTGTCCTGTGGAAATAAAGAGTGCATCGACAAGGAGCTTTTCTGTAACGGCAAGCCCGATTGCAAGGACGAGTCAGATGAAAATGCTTGTAGTGAGTATAAAACAATTGCGAATTCTAGTGACACCCCCGATGCAAGGAATTTTTCTGATCGTTATCGTTAATTTCAGCCGTCGAGACCGATCCAAACCGTGCACCCGATTGCGACCCAACTCAATGCGTCTTACCAGATTGCTACTGTTCCGCCGACGGTACTCGTATACCTGGGAACATCGAACCCCAACAAGTACCACAGATGATCACTATCACGTTCAACGGTGCCGTTAACGTTGATAACATCGATCTGTACGAAGAGATCTTTAACGGACAAAGGCAGAATCCCAATGGTTGCCAGATCCGTGGTACTTTCTTCGTCTCTCACAAGTATACCAATTACTCCGCCGTTCAAGATCTTCACAGACGCGGCCACGAAATCGCCGTTTTCTCTTTGACTCACAAGGACGACCCGCAGTATTGGACCCAAGGTACTTACGACGACTGGTTGGCTGAGATGGCTGGAGCAAGACTAATCATCGAACGTTTCGCTAACATCACTGATGGATCCATCATTGGAATGAGAGCTCCGTACCTCAGAGTCGGCGGTAATACGCAATTCGACATGATGGCCGATCAATTTTTCGTATACGACGCCTCTATTACCGCATCTCTTGGTCGCGTACCGATCTGGCCGTACACTCTCTACTTCCGTATGCCCCACAAGTGTAACGGAAACGGTGGCAACTGTCCGTCCAGGTCGCATCCGGTTTGGGAGATGGTCATGAACGAACTCGATCGTAGGGATGACCCAACCTTCGACGAATCTCTACCTGGTTGTCACATGGTAGACTCCTGCTCCAATATTCAATCCGGTGAACAATTTGGCAGACTTCTAAGACACAACTTCAATAGGCATTTCAATAGTAACAGAGCACCTCTCGGTCTGAACTTCCACGCCTCGTGGTTGAAGAGCAAGAAAGAATACAAAGAGGAATTGATTAAATTCATCGAGGAGATGCTTGCGAGGAGCGACGTCTACTTTGTCACCATGGTCCAGGTAAGAGATAAATCTAATCTGATATATTGTATAATCGATAAAATTAAATTCGTCTCGAACGTTTCCTAATCTTATCCTTTGGATGGATAGGTTATCAAGTGGATGCAAACCCCAACAGAGCTCTCAGCTTTGAGGGACTTTCAAGATTGGAAGGAAACCTGCGACGAAAAGGGCCAGCCCTACTGTTCCTTGCCAAACGCTTGTCCACTCACAACTAGAGAGCTTCCAGGCGAGACCCTGCGTCTTTTCACTTGCATGGAGTGCCCCAACAATTACCCGTGGCTACTCGACCCTACCGGCGACGGTTTTAACGTAAAGAAATGAGCAAAGGACTGAAACTCGCTCGAGTATTATCGAGCCGCGCGCGATTTTTCTAGCGAACGAACGGTAACGGAACAGGGAAAGAGCTCGTAAAAACGTCTCGGAAGTACCTCGATGCGTCTTGTAGAAGCAAATTCCGGTCAACTCGAAGCGTCCTTATATAGGGAAGGAAGTTAAAACATAAACGAAGAAACTCTCGTTAACATTGATATAGGACTATATATATACAAGTTTTGAGACAGGTCAATCAGTTAAAACCGTTCCGATCTCATCGAACTCGCGCGATCATCTTGCTTCTTGCTCGATTCGCGTACTGGCGTACTATCATATCCTTTTCTTTAAATCTCGGGGCACATCGTGCATGGTGTCTATCGAGATAAGTTAGCGCAGCGAAAAATGTGTTTGTTGAAAGTAATCTGTAATTTATAATTATACGTTGTCGTAAATAAAGCGTGAAATCGATTCTGACGTGATTTTTTTTTCTTTTTAAACGGTGTCATGTTTTCTTCCTTTTTAGGCACGACCGCAGGGAGTTCCTTAAGATCTCGATAGAGCAAAAAGTGTAACATTCGATTATCTCCGAAACTATTCTAGATATCCGAAAACCCTTTTGGATCTTTACGTTTCATTACAAAATCTAAATGTACTGCTCGAGTGCTGGCAGTGGACGGCGGACTACCTGACGTCTGTCATCGGTCGTCGTGAAGGCCGGGAAAGAGAGGTGGAGGGAGAAGCACGGGGCTTCGTCCCACGATAGCTCGCGTACGATTTCTGATAGGAGGTTGTGCGCGAGGCTTGTGTGAATGCATGACCGTTTGATGATGCTCTTATGGGTGCGAGAGAGAGCCAGTACGAAGAATTTGTGGTCGAAAGTATCGGAGAATGCGTGTAGATCGGGGTCGGGAGGGTTAAACACGGATTTGGCGTGTCCTTTCGACGGAGAGTGTATGGTGGTCGCTGTTTAGCCTATAGAGCGTGTGGATCGGGTGACAGGGATGCAATAAGGATGGATGAAATGCAGTTGCACGAATGGGATTTGCGTGGGATTCCCAGCCGTATGGGCAGGGCCCCCGGGCCTATCGGCTTCCTCTGTGAGGAATGTCTAACGACAACATCGCGCAAGTGCAAGGCGGGATTGTCAAATACAACCGTGATTTGTTGAAAGCGGTACTCGCAGACCTAACTGGCCGGATGTAAGGAAGAACCGCAGACAAAATCGGGATGTGAAGACACAACCGGCGAGATACATCTAAGAAGGCAAGATATAAACGACGTGTGCAGATTTAACCGGGCAGACGCAACCCAGAACGGCAGTTGCAAGCGAGAACAGCAGACATAACCGAGAACTGCAGACTTAACGAGCAGACATAACCGACGGGTGTAGACTTACTTGGACAGACACAACCCAGAATGACAGTTGCAACCGAGAATAGCAGATACAACCGAGATCTGCAGACAAAACCGCATTGACAGGTTTAACCGCGGTATGCAGACACAATCGCGTTGTACAGACACAACCAAGACTTGCAGGTTTAACCGCCCAGTCACAACTGCGGTGTCCAGACACAACTGAGATTTGCAGGTATAACCGCCCAGACACAACTGCGTTGTCCAGTCTCAAGCATGTAGTGCAGACAAAACCGCGTTGCGTCCGGGTTGCGTCCGGGTTGCGTCCGGGTTGCGTCCGGGTTGCGTCCGGGTTGCGTCCGGGTTCTTCCGGCGAAGCGCGAGTGGGCGGGTCGCAG